>CABFOW010002454.1:90053-101162 GCA_902141385.1 Timema californicum | reverse complement strand
GTGCGGATAGACTGGCAAGTAATTTTGCGCGAGATGCTGTCAGACAGTACTGTCGCAACTCGCAAATGTAAACAGCTCTGCGAGTAGATTTCTGATGACTAGCGCAAGCTGTTCCGCGAGACCGGCGCTTTTCTGTCTAGACTCACTCCTCGCCACTTCCGCAAGCTCTCACGGAATATTCAAACCACTTCGATATTCCGCAAGCTCTCGCGGAATATCCAAACCACTTCGATATTTTCTGCGAGACGTGCGCGAGTTAATTTTCTCTAGCGATAATGTCCGCCTTCAAAAAAGGGAGTGATAGTGAAATAAAATTACTAATTGCTCTTTATGTAGAAAATGAAATTTTGTGCGAAGTTTACAATACAGAGACAGTTTTTTTTAAAAAAAAACTTCTTGCAACTTACGAGCCATATAAAACAAGTTTTCCACCAACCCAGTGGAAATATATAGAAAGCTGCACAATATATGCAGTCAATATAATCAATAATCGAAGAAAAATAAGTTGATAACAAGAGGTACTAGATCCATCCCCAGCATTGCCCTTCCTTCCTTTTTTTTCTACTAATAGAATAGATTTGGTTTAGGATTAATAATGCAGCAGCATATCTGAGAAGTCTGACGGAAGACATTATTCCAAAATGACTGAAACAAACCTTGTGTGAGAAATATTCTCCCTTCAAGTTTAAACAGCTTTGTGAGAACTCTCGCAAGTTACTCGCCAACAAACTCGCCTGACAGATCTCGCATAAATGTATTGTGGTTAGTGTAAACAAACCTGGACAGTACTCACGTGAGATTCACTTGCCAATGTAACTGTAACCCTGGTTACATTTTTACTGTTCCCATGGCTGAGTGGTCAGAGAGTTAAACAACTACATGTCTAGAGAACCCTAGTCCCTGTCTTCGTGGCTGAAAAGTCAGGGTGTCCAATCAAAGGTCTAGATGATCCTTATTCCATAATTCTTATCCCTGAAATAATTAACTATCAAATGCTATCTTATATATAATATATTACTTGCATTCTTACCATCTGAATTAATTCCAAACCTTGCTATCTCAATGGCTCATTGACCGATTATATTTTCAGTCTGGAATAAATACAAAACCAAAAGCATACTTGTGCCACTTTGATCCTGACTTCAACAGCTTTATACTTTGTCTTATATTCTAGCCCGAATTCTTTTTTTCAAGTTATTAATCCTTCCTTCCCTATCAGAAAAGTTTCCTCTCTTTCTCCTTCCCCTACCCGCACTCATTTCTTTCCTCCGTGCTCTCGACACAACCTGCGAATGTAGACTGTGTTTCATTGTCAAAAATGTCTTACAGGCTCGATTTATAGCCAGCATTCTTTTTTATATCAACTGCTGTGCGCTATCTCGGGACAGCCGCTGTTCCCATTTCCCTTCCCTTCAAGGTCTCAAGTTCTTATCCAGAACTTGCTCTAAATTAGGTCCATATCTTGGGTGCGATCAGACGTTGGATGAGAGAAACCAGTAGACTGCTGCAATCCACACCTGGGAGACTTCAACATGCATTACTATGTGTGAGGTTGGTATTTGTTAACAAGAGTTGTTTGGTCACAACGCTCTCAACCAGTTAACTAGTTTGAACACTATAGTGATGTTATTGTCATAAAATGTTAGACAGATTAACACTGTGGTCTGACATTGAAGAAGTTTAAGCCTGGATGAGGTCGCGTGTTTGAAGCGGTTTTGATCCCAGCAACAGACACGTGCTCAGCCAAACAAACACTTTCCTTGAGTCAATAAACTCTTGTTCGCTTCCACTTGGACCCGCACGTGTAAACAAACATTCACGCTGATCGGAGGAGCTGTTAGAACTCCTGACTCTCATGCGTGCAAACAAACCTGCACACTGATTGGAGGCGCTGTTAGCACTCCTGACTTTCATGCGTGTAAACAAGCATCCACACTGATCGGAGGGGCTGTTAAAACTCCTGACTCTCATGCGTGTAAACAAACATTCACACTGATCGGAGGAGCTGTTAGAACTCCTGACTCTCATGCGTGTAAGCAAACATTCACACTGATCGGAGGAGCTGTTAGAACTCCTGACTCTCATGCGTGTAAACAAACATTCACACTGATCGGAGGAGCTGTTAGAACTCCTGACTCTCATGCGTGTAAACAAGCATTCACACTGATCGGAGGAGCTGTTAGAACTCCTGACTCTCATGCGTGTAAGCAAACATTCACACTGATCGGAGGAGCTGTTAGCACTCCTGACCCTCATGCGTGTAAACTAATATCCACACTGATCGGAGGAGTTGTTAGCACTCCTGACTCTCATGCGTGTAAACAAACATGCACACTGATCGGAGGAGCTGTTAGAACTCCTGACTCTCATGCGTGTAAACAAACATCCACACTGATCGGAGGGGCGGTTAGAACTCCTGACTCTCATGCGTGTAAACAAACATTCACACTGATCGGAGGAGCTGTTCGAACTCCTGACTCTCATGCGTGTAAACAAACATTCACACTGATCGGAGGAGCTGTTAGAACTCCTGACTTTCATGCGTGTAAACAAACATTCACACTGATCGGAGGAGCTGTTAGAACTCCTGACTCTCATGCGTGTAAGCAAACATTCACACTGATCGGAGGAGTTGTTAGCACTCCTGACCCTCATGCGTGTAAACTAATATCCACACTGATCGGAGGAGTTGTTAGCACTCCTGACTCTCATGCGTGTAAACAAACATGCACACTGATCGGACGAGCTGTTCGAACTCCTGACTCTCATGCGTGTAAACAAACATTCACACTGATCGGAGGAGCTGTTAGCATTCCTGAATCTCATACGTGGAAACAAAGATTCACACTGATCGGAGGATCTGTTAGCACTCCTGACCACCATACGTGTAGACGAACATGCACACTATCCCCCGCATATCTGCACCTTCGAACTAGGCATCCAGTGTGTCCTAGTATGGTGAATTCTTCCAAAAACAAAGACACATCTCACATGTTAAGGACATTGAATTACTCGCATCGATAGGTGCATAGGTTAGGGTTACTGTTAATATAGTTTGGCTAGCTGTTGATGGTGATGATTGAGTCCTAATAACTACCGGTTATACTGAGAGAAAATCCGTAGCCGGGATGAAATATCAAGGGAAGCTTGGGGGCTTTAACCACCCTCCTAGTCCCAGGTGCCAATGACATTAATGAGCAATGTAAGACTATAGAATCAATTAGTAGGTTTTTCTGGTAGCTAAGGGTAAGGATGTAGATAATGTGAATGCCACACATGATATTTTTGGTGTGTTTTGTAAGTAGGCAGGTAATTAGAATTGTAAATTACATGAATAGACTAAATTATTATATTACTCTTTGGTTTCCAATTAACAGATTAATAAAATGTATTAAAACTAGAAGATCGTTGCAGCGATGGTTGCAGATTATTACACTAAAACGTATTCTAAACTTTTATTGGGGAAAAGCCCTCCCTCAACTTTCTAGTTAAATTTTAATCGTTAAAGTCTATCAACATTACATATATATTTATCTTTCGGTGTGTAATTTGAATAAAAACGTATTTTTTCCCCCTTCACGCCACGATGAGAACTTTAAAATGACCCCTCTTCCAGCTCTTTATCTATTTCTTACACCACATCACTCAAGTAGGAATTGAGTTATTATTTTAACTAAAGATAAATATTTTATATACCGATTTACAGCTACTATAAACAAATCATGGTTTCCATGGTGATGCAGACAAGGAATGATTGTGCAAATGAGCCATTGTCCACATAGAAGGAAAAGATGGAGCATTTGCTAGGACAATTGGGTTTTGTTTTAGCTACTGTTTTTGCCGGAATTCTGGACCCGTAACTTTTAAAATGAGTGTTCCTTGATAAAAATGGGTTAAACAGTTTTCTCGTAATTTCATTTACTTGTAACGGGCTTACCAATTTATATATTAGTACATATAGAGAGAAAGAGAGTGAGAGATTGAGAAAATGTGAGAGTGTGTGATTATGTAAGCGAGTAAGTGAGTGTGAGATTGTTAATAATATAAAGTGAGCGAGAGAGTGAGTGTGAAAGAGTGAGAATGAGGGAGTGTGATCGATTGAGTGCTAGTGAGTGAGAGAGAGAGAGAGAGTGAAAGGAATAGAGTTTAAAAGAGAATGTGTGTATGTGGGAGAAGGTATGAGTATGGAAAGAATGTGAAAGTTAAAGTGAAATAGAGTGTGTGATAAGGATTGTGTGTGTGAAAGAGAGATTGTAAGAAGGAAAGTGCGTGTGAGAGAGTGTGATAAACATTGTGTTAGAGAGAAATTGTAATGGAGATAGTGTGTGTGTGTTTGTGTGTGTGTGTGAAAAATAGATGGAAAGCTAGAGTTTGGAAGAGAGAGCGTGTGAAACGAAGTGCACGAGAGAGAATAAGTTTGTGGAAGAAAGTGTGTGAGGGGAGAGAGAGTGTGTGTGTGTGCGTGTGTGGGGGACTGGGGGGTGAAGATAGATTGGGTACACAAAACATTAATACGAAATATTACCCACTCAGTATTAATTGGTAGCATGGAAATATTATTGAACTTATTTGTATTGAAATATTAGTTGAAAAAATAAACATCAAAACCTATACTTTGATCATAAGATGGATGGGATACATAAAATATTACTTTGAAATATTATCAATATTTAATCATGATAAAGTGGTAATATGGAAACATAGCTGAACTAATTAGTGCTATGATTTTATTTAAAAAAGTGAACACCAAAAGACATACTTAAACAATTAAAGTGAAACCATATATTAAAATATTTCAAGATAATTTTGTTGATTTCTGTAGTTGTAATACATATAAAACATATTTAAACATAATTTTTCTCGTTTTAAAATTATAATTCATGCGCGAAGCAAAACGTAAAAAACATATTTTCGCGAAATTGACTATTTAACCTCTTAATTTGTGAATTATAGTCAATATTGTTGATTTAAATGCGAACTAACGATAACAACGTTCCCCAGTCAAGAAAATTAATTCCTTCTATTAATGAATGTATGTAAACGTTGTGCTAGGATCAGCTATTATAACGGCCATTTTGTGATCAGAGGTAAATATTCAAAAATAAAGAAGAAGGAAAAAGTATCAATGTAAACAAAATAATATATATTTCTAACCTACCTAATATCATTGGTTTGTTTAATATTATATACATTTTTGCCATGATTTTTAAATTGGTTGCAGCGTACACCTAAAGTAAGAGTTGAGATATTTTTAACCAAAGATAAATATTTTATTTACATGCACAAATCAGGTTTTCCATGGTGATGTAAACAAAGAACGAAAAGTTGAAAATTCACTAGGAAAATAGGGGTTTCTCTTGAAACTACTATTTTTGACGAGATCCTGAGCTTCTAACCTTAAAAATGAGTGGTCGTTTGTCAACATCAGTTTAGTCATTTTCTCGTAATTTCAATTGTCGCAAAAGGACTAATCAAATTATACGTAAGAGAAACGGCAAATATTTAAAGACGAAGAAGAGAAAGTATAAAAATCAACAATGAATTTGTTTTATATATCTTTAACCTAATATCATCGGTTTGTTTAGTAAATATATAAATAATTGCTTTAATATTTATATTTGTTGCACCATACCACTAAAGAAAGAGTTGAGTTAGTATTATTTGTAGCCAGAGATAATTATTTTATTTATATATATATAGTTGCTGTAATCTTTCTATTTGTTGTGTCATGCCACTAAAGTAAGAGTTGAGTTGTTAGTATTTGTACTAAGATAGAAATATTTTATTTACAAATAATTATACACTCATGCACAAATCATGTTTTCCATGGTGATGTAAACAAAGAATGAAGCTTAAAATTGTCTGGATAAATCAGATTTGTGTTGAAAACTACTATTTTTCCCGACATCCTGGGTACGTAATCCTTAAAATGAGAGTTCGTTTGTCAAAATCCGTTCAGCCATTTCTTCGTAATTTATATTACCCGAAACGGGCCTATCAAATTATATAAGCTATATAATATGTTTAAAACACGTTTTATTTCTAAGACTAGAATTATTTTGATAAAGTTTTATACTTATTAATTCGATATTATTCCTGTTTTAAATTTTAGATGAATGAAAGGTCTTACTAAATTGCACATACGTTTATTTCCTTATGAATATTTTATTCAAATTAGTAGATGATATATTAATTATAATTGTTGAACTGTATTTTATTTCATCATTGTATCCATTATGTGTACTACAGATTTAGTAGATTTTTCAATTTGAATCCCGGTCAAAGTTAATTATTCCTAGTGAGACTATTCGTAGTGAGACTGTGAAATTGCATGTGACACAAACATTTCTGAATTTATCTATTGGCACAGTCCCAGGTGTAGGCGCTCTCAGCTCAAGATAAGAGTAGGGATATGGTATCGAAAGAAAAGTATCGATATTGTACTCATTAAACGTATCGAAAAAAAATATTGATACCGTACTAGTATCGAAAGAAAAGTGTCTATAACAGTAAGTATCGGTATCAACATTTTAATCTGGAGAAACTTTTTTTTTATCTGGTAATGATAATTTTAACTTTTGCATCATAATTATATTTTCATATTTATTTAAACACTGGAAATTATAATAATTTAACCATTTTTCAAGTATACCTAGATTGATCTTGTCCATGTTATCTATTGGAACTTGGAAGGTGTGATAGAAAGTATTTTCAAAACGTCTATGAAAATGTAGCTTATGAAAAGTTATTTAATCGCTAAACATGGTTAGTAATATATTTTTTCAATCTATTTTGAGCCTTCTTAAACCATTAAAGTTGGTCACTTGCCTTGCTTGGCCTCTGAACCAATAATACAAAAAACAAAATTCAAAAATTAAATAAAGTTATTAAAGGATATCTTAACTTATAGCTGTAAATCCTCTTTAGTGCAGTCAATGAGAAAAATAAGTCAGGTATCAGGCTGTACTGATAAACAAAGATGAAATAACAGCTATGAATTATGATGAACTTAAAGAGATTGAATGCTGGAGTTGCTTCTTGCTTGTCATATATTATTATTATTATTTAGCACCTCGTCTTACTAACCGTTCGGCTTATACGCTTTAAGTACTAATTACGCTAATGGATTAGGAATTGGGAAGGTTGAATTAGAGGAAGTGAACCCGCATATGCGTGGAGGGAGAGTGTAAAACCATTTAGGTACCCCCCCCCCCTAGTTCACACGACCTAGTTTCGAACCACGATCGCCCCGTCCTCAGCAGCCGAGCTCAACACGACTAGCGCGTTAGCCAACTACGCCACCGAGGCGGGTGCTTGTCATACAGAAAATGAGTGAGAATTGAGAAATCGTGTCATTTGTTCTTCCTCCACAATCTACATTAGTAAACATTTACTCCCAGCACAAGTGAAGATAAAAAAAAGTTGTCTCTTTCGATACCGGAGTATAAGTACTAATATAAGTGAAAGTATATATACTTTTTTCATATTCCCAGATAATAGTCGCAAAGGAAATAATGTATTAGACATCAAAATAGGGGCTCGAAGTTAAAGAGATTTTTTATATCTTTATTTTGTTATTGTTTAAACTGTAAATAGAGCAGTATGGATTTTATTTTTTCAGATTTCGTGGGGGGGTTTTAGCCCTACTATACCCGCCCTCCCTCCTTCCCCTCCCTGACCACGGCTTTGACTGATTGAAGGTGATTGTTCCTAAATTGTTTTTCACTCGCCTTTCACCTCATCAGTGTAAATGTGCGAGTAGATGCCGTACACACAACACACCATAGAATATCCCGGTATGAGAGTGAACATTAAGTTGGATACTTGGCCTCTCTTCCCAACTTCACATAAAGATACAACGTCTTCTCTTGAAAAGATGACATTCTTCAAACTCACTCCGTGCACAGTATCGGCCATTTCCTATCGAGGTCCAATCTTCCAAACTCATCGTATTACCAGCTCCTCCTGATGAGTATACAAGCCGTGATACACGGTGTGTGAGTGTGCTTTATCTCTTTCATGAGGTACTTTACCCCTTCCCCAACTTCTGGAACAGTATCATCTAGAAACAGACCTAACGACCTCCTCTTATGGGCTTTCGTATCCGGACACACTCACTGCGGTACTAAACTTACAAGGAATTTACAACAACTCATTCACTGTGTACTCAGTTTACAAGGAGCTTACAAATCATTTACTGCGGCCCTCAGCTTACAAAAAGCTTACATCAACTCATTTACTGTGGGACTCAGTTTACAAGAAGCTTAGATAACTCATTTAATGCGGTACTCAACTTACAGTAAGCCTACAACCATTAATTTATTATGTTAGTCAGTTTACAAGGAGCTTACAACAACTCGTTTACTGTGGGACTCAGTTTACAAGGAGATTACAACAACTCGTTTACTGTGGGACTCAGTTTACAAGGAGCTTACAACAACTCGTTTACTGTGGGACTCAGTTTACAAGGAGATTACAACAACTCGCTTACTGTGGGACTCAGTTTACAAGAAGCTTACATCAACTCATTGTTTGCCGTACTCGGCTTACAAGAAACTCACATCATTTTATTTACTGAGGTACTCAACTTACAATGAGCTTACAACCATTAATTTACTACGTTGCCCAGTTTACAAGAAGCTTACACAACTCATTTGCTGCGCTACTCAGCTTACAGCTATTAATTTTCTATGGTACTCAGCATACAATGAGCTTACAACTATTAATTTACTGCGTTAGTCAGCTTAAAATGAGCTCAAAACAACCCATTTACTGTGTACTCAGTTTACAAGGAGCTTACATCAACTCGTCTACTGCGGGACTCAATTTATAATACGCTTACATCAACTCATTTACTGTGACATTAAGCTTACAAGAAGCTTAAATCAACTCATTTACTGCGGTACTCAGTTTACAATGAGCTTGCAACTATTAACTTACTACGTTACTCAGTTTACAAGAAGCTTACAACAACTCATTTACGTACTCGTCCTATAAGTAGCTCACACAAATTATTTACTTCGGTGTTTAGTTTAAAAGGAGCTTACGACAACTAATGTATTGTAATACTCAGCCTACAATAGGCTTATAAAAACTCAATTACTGCAGTAGTCAGATTACAATAAGCTTACAACTCATTTTCTATGGTATCCCGCTTACAAGGAGCTTACAACAGCTCATTTACTTTGGTGCCCAGCTGACAATGAGCGTACAATTCATCTACTGCAATACCGCTATCTTTAGTCCTATGTTAAGTGGGTTCGCCAGTCTCTTAACGATCCAACCATGTTTTGAGTGTTGCTGTCCTAGGTTTGGAGTGCAGTTTTTACCAAAGTAATTCTCCCCACTATGTCTGTCGTGTGACGTCACCAGTGCAGATATGATCAAGAAGCCAGCCTTGTGTTTGTTATTACTGCAGCTCTCCTCTGCGTTTCGGTCCTGGAGGAATACATCTCTCGTGGTGGAAATAGACCAAGCAATCAATCAAACAACATCCTAACAGGAACATTCAACCTAACAGCTATTTGGCTAGTACGTCTGAATCTCGTTTTATGAGCGGGCAAATGACCGTTATTCTATAGCTCGGAACACAAAACATTTCAGAATAGAAACCAAGCAATCCAAAATTAAAGTTTGGTTTATTTTCACTCAGCTAAAGGCTCGAAGTAAATTAGTCTGTGTGTACAAAACAACTTGGTTCCATTCCAATACAACATATTGCTTTTTGAAAGGAAAAATACAAACATTCTCAAATATATTTTAGTATTTCCTAATAAATACAAAGCATGTTGGATGTATGGGCGTCGCGCTAGAGGGGGTAGGAGGTGTCATTCCCTAGTATCTCAAAGTGAGAGAGAGGATGACCGCATGATGATCAGTGGGCAGACTCGTCCCTAGTGCAGACAGATAGATAGAGATAGAATGAGTAGATTTTCTGTGGATTCACACGTTTGTTGAAAAACAGGAGCAGAATAGAAACGTGATTGCGTGACAAGCTCTACCCCAATCGAAATATTTCGATGAGCTACGTACGCTCTGTCCGCTCGGCGCGTGTTGAGATAGTTTCGGCTTGTTTTACTCTGCACCACACCTATGAGCTAGTGAATCCCAATAGGCGAAAATATATTTGTATTCCCATAGTATTTTACTAGGCGACATCATCACTAAACACAATAATTTGTCTTAGTTATAAGTAACCTGCCAAAACATCATGTATGAGGACGCTTAACCATTAATTGAAACAAAACCAACATTGAACAAAACATTTTCTTAGACGAACAAGAAAAACTCTCTGGGGAGGTCCAGCTGTATAATGTTCGAAAAACAAAATAAACAGCGCATGCGCGATTTACCCACTTTCTCTACATTTAAGAATAGTCCTGCAGTACGTCACAACCATATATTTGTATTTTAGTTTGTGATTTAGATAATCATAACAGAAGAAAGAGACTGAAGAAGAGTTTACGTCAAATATTGGATGATACCAAAACTTGGGATTATTTGCAGCTTCGTCTTCTTCTTAAAGTAAAAGAAGACAAAGGATAGAATAGATTACTAAAGCCATGATTTCCCGACGCGTCGCCATGTTTCTTATGCATTACATTTCTCATATATAAAACATTAGTGTAGTTAAATTAGGATATCCCGGACACGGCCAAACAAAAAAAAGTTATTTATATAAAATATGTGCCATGCCCCAAACTAACAACATGCAAATCAAAGAGGTTGTTTCGTTTCCATCTATAGCCCACTTGGCTCTGCTCCAATCTCACCCATACCGTACAAACTATTTCTCTCTAATTTATATTCTCCTGAGAATGTGTCCAAACGGCGCCGTCAGGGTTAAAATCAACAGTCAGTCACAGTGGACAAGCTGATCAGCGGGGTGGAGTATTAAGGGAAAATACAGATGAAAATCCCCGTGAATTGCGAACTTTCAGGGTTGAAATTGTTGCGACGGGAGGGTAGTATAGTAGCTACTAGCTTCCAACTTCTGTGTTTCCTTCAATGTTTGCTGGTGCGTTGGAAATGTTGACAGGACTAACACGAGACCAGGAGGGCAAGCTGGGGCGTCACGCTGTCGGGAGGGGGTCCGGGAGTGACCCCCCC
>CABFOW010002454.1:70109-81944 GCA_902141385.1 Timema californicum | reverse complement strand
CCCCCCCCCCAGCATTATTATTTTCAACACACATATTGAAGAATCATCATAGACTCTACCATAAAATATGAGTGACTATCGACTCTTTTGTATGCGGAATAAATTAAATTTTCAAAATAAAATATAGCCTATGTTACTCGCTGATAATGTAGCTTTATATTGGTGAAAGAATTTTTAAAATCGGTTTAGTAGTTTTTGAGTTTATCCTCTTTATAATATTTGTGTGGATATGACACAATGTGTATAAAGTCTCCCTTCCTACCTTAAATATTTTGAGCGTATTATTCACAATCAAAATTCAGATTCTTTTACAACCATGAGAAAATATACATCTACACTAATATTATAAAGAGGAAAGATTTGTTTTTTTGTTTGTAAAGGATAAACTCAAAAACTACTAGACCGATGTTAAAAATTCTTTCACCAATATAAAGCTAGATTATCAGCGAGTAACATAGGTTATATTTTATTTTGAAAATTTAATTTATTCCTCATAAAAATGTCGATAGTCACTCATATTTTATGGTAGAGTCTATGATGATTCTTCAATATGTGTGATGAAAATATTAATGCGGGGGGCGGGGGGGGGTAAGAGTCTAGTAATGAATATAGTTGATATGTATATGCCTCCATGAATGTTCTGAATGTGATGAGTTTGTACATTCGCCGGTGATTTTACAAAATCACTGGTTGAGTTGAGGAATGCAAACCAATTATTTACTATTTCACATACTCATCGAACGTTTTACTAAATCACCGGCGAGCTCACAAAATTACCATCAGCCACTGGTGAATGTTAATAGGTCGCATCAAGATTAGGTTTTGTTAGGTTAATTTAGGCAAGTTAGGTTAGCTTAGTCAAGTGTAGACTAGTTTATTTTAACTTAGGGTAGGCTAGATTAGTTTGGACTTATATTCTATATTTTCATCAACATACACTATGTATTTTATAAAATCACCGGTAAATGTAGATAATGCAGTTCATGTTTCATACTTTCACCAAACTTCAATGGGAAAGTTATAAATCCTAGGCTATTATTTGCTAAATAAACCATTGCTTTCGGTGATTATATACATTCACCCGTTATTTTACAATATAGCGTATTCAACACAGTCACAGTAATTTATATATGCTATTAATAACATATTTTTGTAATTAAATATTGATTATACTCTAAGGTTACTATATTTAAGGGGAGAGGGGGCATTTTAATCAATACCTGAAACCATAAAACGAAAACTTATGGCCAGTTTAATAGTCAGACTTAGTACGCCTCAAGTGTGGCTCTATACCAAATAGGCTACAAGACGACACCTATCTAAAGTCGAGTGGAATGGGCCTGTTTCGCATTCTGGTCTAGGTAGATGTCGTTCTGTATTTAGTTTAGTGCCGCACTTGATGCATGCTATATAAGTATGACTATGAAACTGGCCCAGTGGTTTAAACTTGTCTCGATAGTTGATCTGAGCACGTGCGATCTACTACAATCCTAGCGCTTTATAGTTTCATTGTATGATCACAGGAACTAAAGAATAGATGGAGCCATATATCTTAGACTTTGGTCAGCAGTAGCTTTAAAAATGGACTAGAGGTATTTGTAAACCATAGTAAATACGAGTAACCTAAATATTACACACACCGCTCATCACAACAAATCATAAAGAATATTTCCGAAGACCACATAGAATATTTTAGATAAATAATCTAACAATTAATTTGATGAAAAGTCATTTGGCCTAAATTCATTTGACACAAAATCATTTAGCCTAAAAATTAACTTCATTTGGCTAAAGTCATTTAATATCAAATTAATTTCGGGTTAAAAAAAAAGAGGTTAAATTCAGCCAAAAGCTATTTGACCTAAGGTTACTTAGCCTAAAATATGAACTTCTGAGAAAGTCAGTTGGCTTAAACTTTAGGCCAATTGATTTATATCCAAAGTGAGCTGAAATCCCGACATGGTGAAAATGTCCCCCCTCCCCTCTATCTTCCAAAAAAGAAATTCTCAACAGTATAATATGAAATTGTTAATAAGGTTCCGCTTAAGTCCTCCTCTCACCCCTACTCCCTACGATTAACCGTTGTATTATAAGGACCATTAAAACAATGAGTCCAATAACTGTCGGTATTCATCAAATCTAGGACATTAACTGTGTTCTTGTTTCAGTGCTCTTGTTTCCATGTCCTTTCTTTCCAACCGCAGCACTCAATGAAATTGTGTGTTTTTTTTTGTGGAAGATAAACTTGATTGCTGCTATCATCCTTCTCTGCTGTACTTTCTCCTAAATACAGTAATATCACTTACAGTAGGCCTACACCAACACTACATTACACTGGCACTTCTTTGACAGTGAATTACACTTACACTGCTCTGACACTACATTGCACTGAAACTGCTCTGACATTACCGTACACTAACACTGCACTGACGCTACATTACACCGAAACTGTTCTGACACTACAGTACACTGGCACTGCACTGACATTACATACACTAACACTACATTACACTGGCTTCGCACTGACATTACATACACTAACACTAAATTACACTGGTACTGCACTGACATTATGTACACTAACACTAAATTACACGTACACTGTGCTGATATTACATTACACTGAAGCTTCTCTGATATTACATTACCTGGTACCGCACTGACACTGATTGAAGATATACAGACAATATTATCCAGTGAGCGTCCGATCAGCCACATCCTCCGTGTCCCTGATCAATACACTATCTAGCTAATCATTGCCCATACCAGCTGGTTCTCCTTTGCCAATTAATGACGCCATAAGTCTTACATCCCAATGAGTAGAAGTCACGCAAGTACAGTCAGTAGCATCTGTTTATTGATCTGAGGGGCCTCGGTTTTACTCCCTGCAAGGCCTAAACTGTATTTTGGGGAACTGGCGTTTTCCCTTCCACAGTAATAAATTGACAGGGTCATACGTTTATTTAGTTAAACCCGCCTCGGTGGCGTAGTTGGCTAACGCGCTTGTCATGTTGAGCTCGACTGCTGAGGATGGGTAGATCGAGGTTCGAATCACGGTCGGGTGAACTGAGGGTGGTTTTTCCTAAATGGTTTTCCACTCTCCCTCCACGCAAATGCGGGTTCACTTCCTCTAATTCAACCTTCACAATTCCTAATCCATTAGAGTAATTAGTATTTAAAGCGTATAACCCGAACGGGTAGTAAGACGCGGTGCTAAATATTTAAAAACTATATATTTAGTTAAAATGCTTACTTTAAATAGGTCAGTTAGTTAAATAATCTTAGGGGATATGTAACAACTGAAACACACACAAAAATGACGTTTGTAGTGCCAATTATTTTGGTCTTCACGAAAGCAGATGTTTTACCTGTCACTTTGGCTAGTCGCTTGATCTTCATAGTAAAATATGCTTTAGCTGTTACATTGGCTGGTCACTTGACCTTGATGACAGCAAATGTATTTTCTGTTGTCTTGGTGTGTTGGTTGGCCTTTATGGTAACAAATGTATTTTCTTGTTGTCTTGGTGGGTTGGTTGGCCTTCATGACAACGAATGTCTTATCTGTTGTCTTGGTGTGTTGGTTGGCCTTTATGGTAAGACATGTTTTATCTGTTGTCTTGGTGGGTTGGTTGGCCTTCATGGTAACACATGTCTTATCTGTTGTCTTGGTGGGTTGGTTGGCCTTCATGGTAACATATGTTTTATCTGTTGTCTTGGTGGGTTGGTTGGCCTTCATGACAACAAATGTATTTTTTGTTGTTTCGGTGGGTTGGTTGGCCTTTATGGTAAGACATGTTTTATCTGTTGTCTTGGTGGGTCGCTTGGCCTTCATGGTAACACATGTCTTATCTGTTGTCTTGGTGGGTTGGTTGACCTTCATGACAACAAATGTATTTTCTGTTGTCTTGGTGGGTCGCTTGGCCTTCATGGTAACACATGTTTTATCTGTTGTCTTGGTGGGTTGGTTGACGTTAATTATAGTAAATGTGTCTTCTGTCGTCATCTTTGCTGGTTGGATAGCCTTAATTATAACATAGATATCATATTTTCTGAATAACTGGTCTTCATAATAACTGAGTTGTCGTCTTGACTAGACACTTGCCCTTATAACAGATTTGTCTTGCGCTGTATTTGCTGGTTGGTTGGCCTTAGTGATAATAGATTTATAATTTCTCATCATGACATGTGGGTTTGTAGTCATTAGAGAATACAAACAATAACATCAATTACTTCCTTGTGCAATCTAGCCTTACAGCCCTTTGTGTTACCAGCAAAGTTAAACTATTACCATTTAGCGGGCACAAGTTAAGTCACGTGATTTCAGTCAACCAATAAGGAGACTGCATCCAATCTGGCAGTCTGGACCGATGCCAATGTTTCTGTCGAAATGTTCATAATTTAACATGCGAGTTTGTTTCTCCGAGGATATTGCTGCCTGCCCATATTATGTGGAAGTTCTAGGAACTGTTCTTGAGGATAAGTAATTGATGATACGAATGTTTTATAGTCTCTGCCATCGGTGCTTTGTTTTCAGTGCACTCGTCGTCACCTCACATTCAATCAATCATAGGGATTAAACTAAATATTTCACGTTAATAAATGTAAAAGATCAAAGACTCGTGGACATAGACTAAAGAAACACATCTCACAATCATTCAGATTCAGGGCTAGCTATCGTAATGTTCCCTCCTGATGAATGAGTCGAGACGTGATTCAATTAAATATCAATTCACGCCATATGTTGAACGTTTTGTGTAATTTGATGTAGTTTTAATAGAAGGGAAGGCGAAAACACATTGGGTCATAACAGCAACCATTAACGATATTGCCAAACGCAATGCACCCACTATTAACAAACCTAGGTGTTAAAACCTAACCCCACATTAAATATAGGTAGGTGAAATAGTCGGTTTGACTTTTAACAGTCAATTGCAACAATTGCTCTTGGAGCATATTTTCTGGCTTTGTGCTGAAGTACATGTGTTGTCTTTTCATCACGTCTTACTACCCGTCAGGACTATACGCATTTTAAATACGACAACGGGATAGGGATATGTAGGATCAAATTTAATTAAAATGTACCCTAATTTTCTTGTAGGGGAGGTATAAACTATTAAAGAAAAATAATGTATGTAAATACCCCAGGGACTAGAACCCCAACCCTCCTTTTACACATCACTCCAGGCTAGATTATCCTGGTCAACGTCTAGTTTGTGCTATCGCAGATTCTACTTGTATCCTGCGCTTATAACCACCTCCTCTTAGTAATATTGATATAGTGTATTAATCACAACTTGTAAATGTGGGGAATGCCAGGCCTCCACCGTGGTTTCGGATTCCACGTTAAACTGTAGGTCCTCCATTTCATCTCACAATCACCCTACCATTACACATTAGCTTAAGTGCGTATAACCAGAACGGGTAGTAAGACAATAATAATAATATTGATATAAGCACCCGGTAATTGGTAAATGATGTGTTCAACTAAAAACCTTGAAATTTTGGATGAAGAGAATTGTCCATACCCTCTCTCACTCACAATAAATTAGCAAATAATATTAAACCCCGTTTTAAAGCCTGTCTTTGACAGGCTGATTTAACGTAAACTGAGTATGCTATGCCAAAAGTAGGTAAAAAAAAAGTTACATCCACTGATATCTTATTCATCGCTGTAGCCTTTGTATTAGTTGAGAAAAGGGGATGTTGACAACAGAAATAATATTTAGGATCCCTATGTGACCAAAGATCCCCTTCAAGTTAAAATCCCTATATGATCAGAAAACTCCAACATGCTAAAATGCCTGTGAGACCGAGAATACTAGATATGCTAGCGCCATCTCATCATGATAATAATGATGTTGATAGTGGGTAAACCAACTCATGTCCTCCGAGGCCACGTACTAGTAGGCCCTATAGTCTAATAGATCCTTGAGGGGATGCAGGCACAGGAGAAATGTAGCGAGGGGTTGCATTGCGAGGGGTAGTTACTGACGGGGGTGGGTATTGATCGGTCCAGTGAGCTCCAGGACCGACCCCCAACCCCTGCTAGGGTTGCATCCCCCAACACCTGCACAACTCTACAGTTGTCGGTGGAAACAATCTCCTTTGTGTGTAACCTGTTACACAGGTATTACTACTCCTATTACGTAAGTATTAATCTCATGTTACCCATGCTGAAACCCAGGAGTTACAACTCCTGGTATCCGGGTGTTAAAACTCCTACTACCCAGATATTAAACTCTTGATACCCAGGTATAACAGCTATTGTTACGCGGGTATTACAACTAATTTTGCTTATGTAATTAAAATCCAGTAACAACTACTACCCAGACATTACAACTACTAATACTCAGGTATTACAGCTCTTACTAACCTAGTATTACAACTCCTACTACCCAGGTGTTACAGCTCCTACTACCCAAGTATTACAACTCCTACTGCTCAGGCATTACAGCTCTTACTAAGCTTTATAACTCCTACTACCCAGGTATTACAGCTCCTACTAACCAATTATTACAACTCTTACTACCCAGATATTACAACTCCTACTACTCAGGCATTACAGATCTTACTAAACTTTATAACTCCTACTACCCAGGTATTACAGCTCATACTAACCAATTATTACAGCTCTTACTACCCAGATATTACAACTCCTACTACTCAGGCATTACAGCTCTTACTAAGTTTTATAACTCCTACTACCCAGGTATTACAGCTCATACTAACCAATTATTACAACTCTTACTACCCAGATATTACAACACCTACTACTCAGGCATTACAGCTCTTACTAAGTTTTATAACTTCCTACTACCCAGGTATTACAGCTCCTACTAACCAAGTATTACAACTCCTACTACCCAGGTATTACATCTCTTACTACCCAGATATTACAACTCTTACTACCCAGATATTACAACTCCTACTACTCAGGTATTAAGCTCCCGATACCCGGATATTACAGTTTTTGTTACCCAGTTTC
This sequence comes from Timema californicum, assembly GCA_902141385.1. Taxonomy (NCBI): domain Eukaryota; kingdom Metazoa; phylum Arthropoda; class Insecta; order Phasmatodea; family Timematidae; genus Timema; species Timema californicum. The sequence continues at coordinate 74,959 of CABFOW010002454.1, read as the reverse complement.
TACTATTCCTCTTACTATAGCGTACACACGTATGCTACCTGGGTTCTTTTTACCAAGCCCAGTGGTAACATACACACACTGTTGTCTGGGTATTGATGAGGAAAGAGGGGACTCACAATTAGGAATGGAAATCTTCCGGTAAATTTTAAACAAGAAAATTGTTAAAAAATTATCCGCAGTGTTGACTTAAAGCTTGAGCTGTTAGCTAATACTTTAGCCAAACATGACATATATTTTAATTATTTTATTGATTATATACTGGAATTAAAATCCGATTAAATAAATGGAAGACAATAACATTTTTAGAGTAATTAATCCCAAGGTTAGGGGATATATTCATTAGGATTTTAATTATAATATTGACTCAACGTTAGCGACACATTCAACCACCAAGCGCTCTAGTCGATAATTGAGTGGGAAAAGAGAAGAGGACTCTTTATTGCTTTATTGTAACTCAGTTGATGTTTTCGGTCTAAATGCCGTTAATAGAAATAAAAATGGCATGAACATTTTGAAACTTGGAACATGTCAACTACACTATTGTGTTTCATGTTGCTACAGTGGCGTTGAAAAATTAAATATTTATTTTCTTAGTCCACTCAATGAATGATGAAAATAGAAATTATGTATTAATTCATAAGGAAGTAATATTGAAAGCTTTAGATAACTGTTTATAGTAAATTTATAAATTAATATATCAAATAAAACATATTTCTACAATTTCAAATTGTATTTACTCTCAAACAATTTTGGGGTCAAAAGTGAATCTCCTATAAAAATCAGGCTTTACATTAATTCCATTTGAATAGTTGAACTCTTACAAGAAAGAAAAATTGATTTTTTTTAAACGGAAAAATGTACATCTTAAGTATTTTCTCACAAATAAGTCTTGGTATATGTGGCCACGCTTTCCTCACTGGTGATGAGTCCTCCACCAGCCGTGGTGCGTATTGTAAGGTTGATGAATCTTTAGCTGGGCGAGGAAAGAGGTTTGGGGGAGGGGGGATTGAGTCACGAACGCAGTCGGCTCTTCACTTGTTTATCCTCTCAAAGACGACTCTTGGGACGTAACTTCTCTCTCATCTAACACGACTTCTGCGTTTAAAAATACAATAAAAAACCTTCCCGGTGAAAATGCCAGTGGCCCCCAACATTCTTTATTTATATCAATCCGCCATTACTTTCCACAGCCCCGCATTATTGTGTAATGGAATGTTGCTCTAGTCCGGAAGTTTCCCGCTTCCGGACTGTTACGTGCAATCTAGTGCTATCTCTCTCTCTATCTAACTCTCATAATGCTCTGATCCTCCCTTCCTCCTACTTCCTTCCCTCTTTCTCTCACTCTCTTTCTTTCTCTCTCTCTGTTCGATCCAAGTCCCCGCCACGTCATATACTGATCGTGACCACAGGACTAACTGGAGTTAACAATCTACATTTTGTGTTCATGTCATTAGTGTTGTATCATTGTTCCTGTGCTGAAACTTTCTACTATGTTGTATTATACAACTGTCCATTATGTTGTCTGAACGTTCCTGTGCTGCAACTTTCCACTATGTTGTGTTATACAACTGTCCATTATGTTGTCTGAACGTTCCTGTGCTCCTACTTTCCACTATGTTGTGTTATACAACTGTTCGCGGTGTTATCTGAACGTTCCTGTGCTCCTACTTTCCACTATGTTGTGTTATACAACTGTCCATTATGTTGTCTGAAAGTTCCTGTGCTCCTACTTTCCACTATGTTGTGTTATACAACTGTTCGCGGTGTTATCTGAACGTTCCTGTGCTCCTACTTTCCACTATGTTGTATTATACAACTGTCCATTATGTTGTCTGAACGTTCCTGTGCTTCAACTTTCCACCATGTTGTATTATACAACTGTCCATTATGTTTTCTGAACGTTACTGTGCTTCAACTTTCCACTATGTTGTATTATACAACTGTCCATTATGTTGTATGAACGTTCCTGTGCTTCAACTTTCCACTATGTTGTATTATACAACTGTCCATTATGTTTTCTGAACGTTCCTGTGCTTCAACTTTCCACTATGTTGTATTATACAACTGTCCATTATGTTGTCTGAACGTTCCTGTGCTTCAACTTTCCACTATGTTGTATTATACAACTGTCCATTATGTTGTCTGAACGTTCCTGTGCTTCAACTTTCCACTATGTTGTATTATACAACTGTCCGCGATGTTGTCTGAGTGTTTCTTTACTCCTTCGTCCCACAATGTAGCCTAAATTTTCCTGTAATCTACTCTCCAAATGTTACCTTTATGTCCCTGTGTCATACTTTCCTTAATGTTACCTCACTGTTTCTATGTCCTACTTTCCTTAATGTTGCCTTAATATTCCTCTGACCCACAGTTCACAATTTCAGTGTTCCCGCGTCATCTTTCCTTAATGTTACCTCAGTGTTTCTATGTCCTACTCTCTGCAATATTGCCTCAGAATTACTGTGTGATCCTGCTGGTTATGTTATTTCAATATTCCTGTGCCCTGCTCTTCACAATGTTGTTTCAATGTTCATATGTCGTAATGTCCACAATGCTACCCCAGTGTTCTTAAGGTATCCACAGCACTTCCATAGTATTTCTGTTCTCCTACTTACCACAATGTTTTATCATTTTGTTCCTGTGCTTGCAATGTGGTGCTGTAGTTCCTTTTCCCCTAGAGTCCACAATGTATTATAAGTTTATCTCTGCTCCTACTGATAGGGATGTTTTACCAGTATTCCTGTGTTCTCACTTTCGGCTATGTCTTTTCAATGCTCCTATGCTTGCAATACGGTATTACTGTGCACCTAGCGTTTGAAATGTCTTCTCAGTGTTCCTCTAATCCTACTGTTTTCTACAGTAGCCCCATGGCTTATTTGGTGCTGACTGACAGCTTTAAAAAGTTACCAGACCAAACTATGTATCCCTACGCTAAACCAGATGATCTGCAAAAACATGTGTTTAGCAGCTGTCACTTATGAAAGTAAAAATTTAGGTATATACCTAAATGTTGAGTGTCAGAGGTTATCTGTGAGCTGTCAGTCAGCACCAAACTGTATGTTGCCTCAACGTTTCTGTACTCCTACTGTCAGCAATGTTGTATCAGCGTATTTATCATCCTACTGTCAATAATATTGCCTCGCTGTTCCTAGGCTCATACGGTTGGAAATGTAATAATTTAGGTCATCCTGTTTAATTTCCTTGTTGATGGTCCAGGGAGTGTTTGACTCTGTGTATCTTGTTGTTCCAGGAGTGTCCTGAGGGAGTGGTGCACGAGGATTCTTTCAAGGATATATACGCCAAGTTCTTTCCCCACGGGAGTAAGTACCAACTTCATTCCTATATAACAAGACTTAGAGCACATGGCAGAATCAACCTCACTTCTATACAACTAGACTTAGAGCACACGGCAGAATCAACCTCACCTCTATAACGCTAGACTTAGAGCACATGGCAGAATAAACCTCACTTCTATACAACTAGACTTAGAGCACACGGCAGAATCAACCTCACCTCCATAAAGCTAGACTTAGAGCACACGGCAGAATCAACCTCACCTCCATAAAGCTAGACTTAGAGGCAGAATCAATCTCACCTCCATAAAGCTAGACTTAGAGCACACGGCAGAATCAACCTCACCTCCATAAAGCTAGACTTAGAGCACACGGCAGAATCAACCTCACCTCCATAAAGCTAGACTTAGAGCACACGGCAGAATCAACCTCACCTCCATAAAGCTAGACTTAGAGCACACGGCAGAATCAACCTCACCTCCATAAAGCTAGACTTAGAGCACACGGCAGAATCAACCTCACCTCCATAAAGCTAGACTTAGAGCACACGGCAGAATCAACCTCACCTCCATAAAGCTAGACTTAGAGCACACGGCAGAATCAACCTCACCTCCATAAAGCTAGACTTAGAGCACACGGCAGAATCAACCTCACCTCCATAAAGCTAGACTTAGAGCACACGGCAGAATCAACCTCACCTCCATAAAGCTAGACTTAGAGCACACGGCAGAATCAACCTCACCTCCATAAAGCTAGACTTAGAGCACACGGCAGAATCAACCTCACCTCCATAAAGCTAGACTTAGAGCACATGCCAGACTAAACCTCACTTCTATACAGCTAGACTTAGAGCACATGCCAGAATAAACCTCACTTCTATACAACTAGACTTAGAGCACATGGCAGAATCAACCTCACTTCTATACAACTAGACTTAGAGCACACGGCAGAATCAACCTCACTTCTATACAAGACTTAGATCACATGGAAGAATCAACCTCACCTCTATAACGCTAGACTTAGAGCACATGGCAGAATCAACCTCACCTCCATAAAGCTAGACTTATAGCACATGCCAGAATAAACCTAACTTCTATACAACTAGACTTAGAGCACATGGCAGAATCAACCTCACCTCTATAACGCTAGACATACAGCACATGGCAGAATCAACCTCACCTCCATAAAGCTAGACTTAGAGCACACGGCAGAATCAACCTCACCTCCATAAAGCTAGACTTATAGCACATGCCAGAATAAACCTTACTTCTATACAACTAGACTTAGAGCACACGGCAGAATCAACCTCACCTCTATAACGCTAGACATAGAGCACATGGCAGAATAAACCTCACTTCTATACAACTAGACTTAGAGCACATGGCAGAATAAACCTCACTTCTATACAACTAGACTTAGAGCACATGGCAGAATCAACCTCACTTCTATACAACTAGACTTAGAGCACACGGCAGAATCAACCTCACCTCTATAACGCTAGACATAGAGCACATGGCAGAATAAACCTCACTTCTATACAACTAGACTTAGAGCACA
>CABFOW010002454.1:47570-68944 GCA_902141385.1 Timema californicum | reverse complement strand
CTAGACTTAGAGCACATGGCAGAATCAACCTCACCTCCATAAAGCTAGACTTAGAGCACATGGCAGAATCAACCTCACTTCTATACAAGACTTAGATCACATGGCAGAATCAACCTCACCTCTATAATGCTAGACTTAGAGCACATGGCAGAATAAACCTCACTTCTATACAACTAGACTTAGAGCACATGGCAGAATCAACCTCACTTCTATACAACTAGACTTAGAGCACATGGCAGAATCAACCTCACTTCTATACAACTAGACTTAGAGCACACGATAGAATCAACTTCACCTCCGTACAACTAGACTTAAAGCAAACTGCAGTAAGTACTATCCTCACATTCATATAATCTTTTTTTTTTACATCCATTACTGTTTCCAGCCGATGGCAGTTTTTTTTTATTCAAACCGTATTGTTTCCACTATCGGCCTGATAAGCCTGCCATAGCTTCATATGCCTTATAGTTTAACTTAAGACCAAGACAGACACAAGATCTAATCTCCATCCGTTAAATATTATTGTGAAAGCGTAATCCCATATTTCACCAATGATCAACTGTTCAGCTATCCCGGGAATTGAATACGGGACCCTTAACTCAGTAGACAGACAGGCTACCGACTAAGCTAAGGTGTCTGATCACATTCATATACCTAGCACACACTTATGTGCTTTCTTATTTGTATATAATATTAACCTTCAATATCAGGTATAATTATGAGGCCCTATTCCCAACCTCCATCATGTCTCGCTGCAAGGTCTACTGCTAAACCTCTAACGTCATGTATCACTGTAAGGGCTTCTGCTAAACCTCCAATGTCAGGTCTCACTGTGAAGTCTGCTGCTAAACCTCCAATGTCAGGTCTCACTGTGATGTCTGCTGCTATACTTCCAATGTCAGGCCTTACAACGAGGTTCACTGCTATACCTCCAATGTCAGTTCTCACTGTGAAGTCTGCTGCTAAACCTCCAATGTCAGGTCTCACTGTGAAGTCTTGCTGCTATACTTCCAATGTCAGGCCTTACAACGAGGTTCACTGCTATACCTCCAATGTCAGGTCTCACTGTGAAGTCTGCTGTTATATTTCCAATGTCAGGCCTTACAACGAGGTTCACTGCTATACCTCCAATGTCAGGTCTCACTGTGAAGTCTGCTGTTATACTTCCAATGTCAGGCCTTACAACGAGGTTCACTGCTATACCTCCAATGTCAGGTCTCACTGTGAAGTCTGCTGCTATACTTCCAATGTCAGGCCTTACAACGAGGTTCACTGCTATACCTCCAATGTCAGGTCTCACTGTGAAGTCTGCTGCTAAACCTCCAATGTCAGGTCTCACTGTGAAGTCTGCTGCTAAACCTCCAATGTCAGGTCTCACTGTGAAGTCTGCTGCTAAACCTCCAATGTCAGGCCTTACAACGAGGTTAGGTATCATTGTGAGAACTACCGCTAAAGCTCCAACTCAGGTATCGCTGCTACGGCTGCTACTAGTACCGGACGTATTTTCATACCACTTATTTATTATCCTCTTTTTAGACAAATATCTTGATAATTAATAACCTAGTCTTTAAATTTATGCCTTAATCTCAATAATATAACTATCTGATTGTCTGTACTTGCACCAGATTATATTAGCATATTATCAACAGCTCATTTCCCACCAGAAAGATTGGTTCTATTCCACTTTCTCTCCCTTCCCACTCCCGGTTTTTTTTCTTCCTGCAATGTTTTATAGCTCTTCCCTGTCACAAGTTCTTGGCTCCGATCAGCTTTTGGTTGGTTGAGGGATGACGCTTGAGTTTCCCCTAAATATACGGGCTGGGGCAACTTAGTATCTCGTTACTTAATTACAAACAACTAGGTCAAGCTTTAGAAATACTCGACTGATATCCTTCAGCAATCCTCTCCAAGTTGTAATTTAGTCCCACTGTGTGTCCTGAAACTCTGCACATCAACAATGACAGAGTGATGAAACCATAACTGTAGATTTAGGAGATTTGTTTATTATATGTCCTTCATGCACTCCTTTATTTGAGAACGATACAGTCTGTATTACATAAATGTATGAAATGTAGGGGATCTATCTAATTGCGAGGTTGATAATTACAGGGTTCTCCTATTTTAGATAATACACACCGCATTACACAATTGTATGGAGGGTGGTATTAAATCTATCTCACGGCGTCAGTGGCTAAACAGGGCTCCCCTGTATTAGATTATAATACAACCCTCATTACACAACAATATTAAATCCTACATCCACAGCTTCTAAAGAGCTCAACAACCTGTAACGAATTAAACCTCACTCATCTTCTAACTATTTAAAGACAACCGTATCAACTTGCACATTAATACAAACTTTAAACAAGAACAATAATTACTCTACTTTACTCAAATCTTCTACCAATCAAACTTTCCTTAGCTTAAAATTGTTGCTACATAAATTTGGGGCCTATTACGTGTACTTTATACTATCATCAAACAAATTAAAAACGCATTTAACCTCAAACCAAAACACACCCCTTGTTTGGGTTAGAAATAACAATTGCTTTAAGATGTGGATCTAAGAACGCGAGAAATGGGCAGTGTTTCTGCAGTTTTTGTATTATTATTATTATTAGCACCGCGTCTTACTACCCGTTCGAGTTATACGTACTTACGCTAATGTGTAATGGTAGGGTGATTGTGAGATGAAATGGAGGACCTACAGTTTAACGTGGAATCCGAACCACGGTGGAGGCCTGGCATTCCCCACATTCACAAGATGTCTTGTCAGAGGTGAAGGAAGGGTTTGGTAATCAGATAAATCTTTGCCGGGACCGAGGATTGAACCCCGGCCGCCAGCACAGAAGTCTGACACCTTACCCCTAGACCACTAGGTCACCCTTTTTTTGTATTAAAACTTTTTTTTTTCCAAATAAATCAAATATCGCCTCAGTACAAACGTCGAGTTTATTTTTATTACATGGTAAAATCATAATTTCTTGAAAATCTGTCAGTATGTTTCGGAATTTAATGACAACTTTTTTCTTCATTTAAAAAGTGTGTCAGCTAGTTCTGCTATGCTCATGACATGTAGTCAAGAACTGTTGATATCCCCCTGTTAAGAAAATTGAACTATATGTTTGCACAGAAGACTTTTTATTATTTTTGCCAAAATGTTTTGCTATAAAAACTTCAAAAACACTGGTCTGTTATTGCGTCCACTACATTCCCACCTTAAGCACATTCACACAGACGGTATGTGTCACAAAAGTACACAATAATTGATCACTATTGCATTGATTGGTTTGTTTTGTTTCCGTAATGAATAGTAATCCAGCAGTAGTAATATCAAACGTTTAGAAATGTTGAGCTGTTGCCAAACTCATTTACTGGAAATATTTCAATTAAATCAAACTCAATATACACTAATTAACCTGTGTTGAAAAGTGTGACGTGGTGAAATACATAGGCGTGCGTGGGGGATGAAAAAAAAGTGTATTTCCGTTTTAATTTAACCGAGTGATATGGTCTTTGAATTTTAAAATGCCTACCATTTGTATATATTAAGCAAAAGCTGAATTCAGTGATATAGAATATTCTGTATGTTGTAAAAATTAATGTGCATAAATCCAACGTTCTTCTAGAATCTAGAACATATAAAAATAAGCAAATAAATACAATGATCTAACAGCGCCTCAACTAATTCATAATTTCAAGACATCTTGTGAATGTGAGGAATGCCAGGTCTCCACCGTGGTTCGGATTCCACGTTAAACTGTAGGTCCTTCATTTCATCTCACAATCACCCTACCATTACACATTAGCGTAAGTGCGTATAACCCAAACGGGTGGTAAGACGCGGTGCTAATAATAATAATAATTCATAATTTTGTATTGTACATTGAACAAAAATGGACTTTTTTAGTACTTTTTAGCACCGCATCTTACTACCCGTTCGAGCTATACGCTTATGCACTAACTACACTAATAGTTTTAGGGATGAGGATGTGTTTCTGCATTTGTGTGGAGGGAAAGTGGAAAACCATTTTGAAAAACAATCCTCAGTATACCCGACTGAGATTCAAACCTTGATCTCCCCGTCATTGGCAGTCTAGTCTACTGTGAGAGTGACGCCTTAGATCATGCGACGCCTGAATTGTTTCTTCTTCAGTTAGCTACGATGATATGATGACCTGGTGAACGTCATCCCATTCTTTACAACATAGAGATGAATAAATCCTATGTTTAGTCAATAGTTGAACAAATTATTTCGGTTAGCTCCTTATAAATTTCATTTTAAAAATAAAATTTAGTTGTTGATTAAAATTAACATAGTAATCTTAGTTAAGATTTTTTTAATGAATACATATAATGTTCTTTATAGGTACTGGAAATGTTTACTCCTCTTCGCCAACCATCCTTTCACAGAGCCATTTTTACGACCTTGGGCACCCCTTACTCAAATGGCAGCCCCTATTATGAACACTTTAATGAAATGTGCTGCGCACGGCTATGTTATAACATTAGCTAACTTAACCTAATATACCTCTAAACTCGACACGTTAGTTGAAGGTGACTCACAGGCAGTTTGTCGGTCGGCCGCTCTGAGCGCCACGGTATCGTAGTCCTGAGATGGTCGCAGTGTGGCTGGCACAGCTTGTTTTAATTAGTTCGTGTTGAAGATTGATGTGACCTCCACACGCTCTCCGGAACTAGAATAATTATTGTTAGTGTAGGGGGAAGAAGGGTCTTAATTCCACTGTTAGTTTACCTGACTGATCTATATTTTGTATTTGGAATAGTTTGATGTGAGCGACATTTCCCCTGTATTCCCTAGGATACAAAAATATATTCAATTGTGTTCTGGTAAACTGTGGCCATGGACTGATTACTTGTATTAATGAATAACTTTTTTTTCCACATCATCCTGCTACCCGTTCAGGCTATACGTTTATGTACTAATTACACTAGTGGTTGTAGGGATTAGGAAGGTTATATTTATATGAAGTGCACCCTCATTTGCGTGGAGAGACAGTGGAAAACAATTTTTGTAAAATGAAAAAAAAAACCACCCTCAGTTCACCTGACCGAAATTCGAACCTTCATATCCCCTTTATTGGTAGTTTAATCTACTGCAAGAGTAGCACGTTAGATCATGCGGCCACCGAAGCGAGTGAATAACCAATTTTGGAATAGATAAGAAGCAAGAACTTTGGTATTTGGCAATTAAATTGCTTGAATATAACAAAGCAGGGCAAACAAGGCAGCCCCCCTCCCCTACATCCAGCCCTAGACTCAAAATAGTTTTAGTAAAAATTTAAATCATAATAAACTAGAACTAGAATAAATAGAGTGGTGACCTGGCGGTCTAGGGGTAAGGTATTGAACCTCTGTGTTGGGGTTCCGGGGCTCAATCCTTGTTTCCGGCACAGATTTATCTTGTATCGCAGACTTCCCTTTCACTCTAATATGTAGCGGAGGTAACGATAACTATTACAAAGTAAATGTATTACAAAGTAGAGACTGGGGAATATTTCATAAGATTAAGAGAAATTAATAGGTAACCCATAACAGAATTATTATTAAAAAAAACATAAAAGATGATATAGGGCTACAATTGATAGCAGGAAAACAGTAATAAATGTCCGTTAAATTGATTAAGGAAAACATGTACAAATCTTAGAAGTATAAAGGAAAACATTAAGTTTTAAAACGAAAAATATGTTAGGATTTAACAATTCCAAAAATATAGGAACTTTCCGTAGCACGGGAGAATACATGTCCAAGACGACACGGAACAGTCAAATGGAAGTTAAGTTTATAGAAAGTATTGGATTCCAAAACAGCCAGGCTAGCGCCAGAAGGGTCTAATCAGAAAACATGGTGAATTAATTACTAATAGAAATATAACTGCAAATCCTATAGTTTTAGAGTTACTAAGCTAAATGTTGGCCAAGCTAGCTAGTTTGATTTGAAATTAAGAAAGGTCCCATATACATACCAAATAATAAACGGTAAGAGGACGGTCTGTCAATTACATCAGCAGATGGCTAACAATCAGGTGTCAATACAAAATTGTACTATGGCCGGTCCTTTCCCAGTGGGTACTGCCAGAGCACACAATAGTACATTTATACCACTACCCACTCCCTGGGGTATACATCAAATCTAGTACACACTAACGTTAAATATTTGGACAAATGAGACGCCAACAAGGGGCAAATGAAAATACCATCTGTGCGGGCCACTATACAAAACTAGCCGTGTTCCGCACTTTGCGCACCCAAAATATTAACACAGAAAAAGGGGTTCTAACAAGAGTGCTGTGAAATTCTGACCTAACTAAGTCCTCAAATAAAGGTGTTAGACAACCTGCTTGTAGCCATACAAAAATTCGAACAAGTGAGCATGACGTTCACGGTGTCATGAGATATTGTGAAGTCACGAGGACTTAAAACGGAATAATGGACTTATGGAGAAGAGGAACCTTAAAGCAAGGTCCTTATTACATATAGAACTCAAAGCCCCTGTATTTAAGCTATGTCATATGGACATAGGGAAAATATATAGTCAAACTATCTGACTAAAGAAATTAAGTCAAATTGACACAAAACCAAATTTAGTCATTCTGACTAAAATAACGAGTCTGAAGAACTTACCAAATATTATAGCTGCTTCAACTAACAGAAACACAACTATTCTCCTTGACTACTACAACAAGTCTGAAGGACATGGATATTTATCGAATACTTGGTACATCAGACGAGATTCCCTCGACGTCGAGGTGGTGAGATCCACGACCCAAACATCAATACTACCAGTTTCTTCTTCAGGTGCTGGAGCAGAGGTTCCTCCTTCGAGGATATAATATGATGAACTACAGTCGAACTAACCTAGGGGTTACTCGTTACATACTCTTTTTTCTGACTTTAAACAGGACCAAATATGGGCATGTAATGAGGGAAAAGGAAGAAGGGGGGGGGGAATTGAGAAAGAGTTATTGAGTAAGTCCGCTAGGGCAGCAGTGCTCGTAGCTCGAGGCATTGAACCAACAACAGTCCGGTCTTTCGGCAACATCGAGTGTTCAAGGGTTCAGGCGTCTGTTAAAACTGCCACGCCCTCGCTTCCGCCATAATTATAGAATAGTTTGTATCTGGAAACATCCGCTTAAAGTAAGTAGAACACAAATTATATTATTTCAGAATATATCAGTTTTAATTTTCTCCTTTGGATTCCTTTATTTCAGTTTAGTATTTTGTGCAGATTACGGTTTGTAGATTTCATTTTACTTGAGGGACATGATAATGATATAATCTGATTACCGAACCCTTCCTTCACCTCTGACAAGATGTATATTAATCAAAGCTTGGGAATGTGTGAAAATCCAGGCCTCCACCGTGGTTCGGATTCCACGTTAAACTGTAGATCCTCCATTTCATCTCACAATCACTCTACCATTGTATATTATTCAAAAGGAGAATACTGTACAGCTATGCACATTAAAAGTGCACTTAAAATTTTAAAGAGCACAAACTTATTAACTTTTATACATTGTGTATAAGGTCAAAGTCACACAAAATTGTAATTTACATTACCTTATTTTCTGTCCAAACAATAAAAAATAAAGGTATGGAACATGAAACGATTTAAGATTAGTAGCCAACATTCTGGTGTTCATATACATTATGCTATGTAAGTCTCTCTCAACACAAGCTAAGATTTATTACGATAACAATTGGGACTGGCCCTATAGATAATTAAGATTATTTATTAGGGCCTAATAGACTCAATGTCGAATAAATTTATAAATAAGTAAGTTCGACCTAATTAGGATTCGAACTGACAAAGCTACCACAGATGATTAGTTAACGCGTTAAAGCATGTATTGCCTTATATGTCTCGACCACAGCTTGTAACCGATGATGAATTAAAACTTCACAATAATTATTAGTATCTACCAAAGGGATTAAAAACATCCTACAAACTTTTAATTTTCATGACATTTAGAAAATCCTACACATTAATTGTAAACCGTAGTTAGATAGTATCTAACGAACAATTACTGTTATCAAAATAGTTTTATAGTTTGAAATAAACATGTTATCAGATTTATTCGTCCATTATTCATGAACTCGAGACAAGTGTATACATTTTGTATATTTGAGGGATTTTTATTTATATACTTATTATATTAAAAAAATTGAAACAAATTACATTTTGTAAATAGTTTCCCTGATTTACCACAAAAAAACTCAAAATAATTTCTAGCGCATTAAACATTCATAAATTTTCTTTGACGCTGGCGTTAAACACTTTTCCACGTTGAAATTTAACTCTGACTTTGGCCTTAATTGTTTGCCACCACTCCCAAGTAAACTTCTAAATTTTTTTTAAAAAAAGGCAGGCAAATAGGCCCTAAAAATCACAAAAATAGGCACATGAGTAGGCATTATAAAGTAAAAAAGACAATAAATAAGCACTAAAAAGAAAAAAATAGGCACATAACTAGGCATAGTAATGAAAAAAAGGCACCAAAACACCAAAAAAAATTAATATTAATTTTTAAAATCCAGCATACACTTTCCATAAACACAAATTAATTACCATTAGAGCTAATTACCAAATACTTCTCAAGATTTTCAGGTGTACATTTTGTTTTGTTGTCTGAAAAAATGTGTTTATGCTGTGAGAAACTTCTCTTGACTTCACATGAAGTCATTGGGCAAAACTTCAGACAAGCTATCTCAGCTGAGCTAAGTTTGACTTTTGGGAGTGATGTAGTTTGTCCTTATAAGATGTCTGCAATACTTGCCATCACTTTCCACCCAGGGTTTCACTTCAATACTCTGTTAAATTTGTCGACGATGGCTGTGCCAACCGAGCCAGAATCCTGATTCAGGTTTTCTTCTATTCCCCGCATCATCTTCACAGCTTTCACAAGAGGCAAATCCCTCACCTCTAAAACTGTTACTGCTCCAAGAAGATTTCCAAAATTGCTTTTTACATATGACATCCGCAATGACACTTGAGCAGGACATGGCAGAATTTGCTTCTGTAATGGCGACAGCTTGTTCCTCGTCTAAAGTTTGGACTACCTACAAGCAAAACGGTTGATATAGCAAAAGTCACCATTCTTTCAATATATTGTGTTCTACAAGTGTAACCATTAATTTTTTAATATTTTTCAATAATGTGGATGGACAGGTGGAATCAATAAAACTAGTGGTAAGCGCTCACTGCAATTTTAATTTGTGGACGCAACTAAAGATAGTGTATTGTACAATACCTTTTGAATGTCACCCAGGTGATCTGCGTAGTACAACGCAGCATGAAGCCATGTACCCCAACAACGCGTTAACACTCGCTGTGGTGGCAAGGATGTGTTGGGCAGGGTGGCCTTAAATGAGAAGATTCGTGATGGAGCCTTCAAAAACACTTTCTTGACTGTAGAAATAATAGCGTTAACATTTGTAAAACGTGATCTGATATCTTCTGCAGCACTATGAACAGCATGCGCCAAACAAGTCCCGTGAATTAGCTTGGTGTAGAATACTTTTAAGTTTGCAGCTGCTTTCAACATGTAGGCCGCACTGTCTGTTAGCAACACTGAAAACCTTTCATCGTTGTTTTCTGATGGTCACAGGACACCTAATATAAACAAATGAACTTATTTATAATTTTCATTTTTACACGACTAACACTGCAAATCATTAAATTAACACAGTATATCTTGTGCAATTAAGTTATATACTTACTCAAAGCATCACGGACAACTATGGCAATTTTCGAGCTGTTGGTTGCCTCAAGCATCTTTGAAACAACCAAGGGAGGTTTCCCAGGTCCCGTAGAGTCTAGTTTTCCAACCACAACATTTGCAACATATCTGCCACAGCGGTCAGTGTAACAGTGTAATATACATAACCACTGAATTAACTGACACTGCTGTGAGCTAGAATAACATCTTCGTCGCCAGTCTGACCCGTCTGAACCTATCAGACCACTGTACACGTGGGTTTCTCCTACCTATCACGAGTATCTACGTGGAATGACCTAAGGAGTGAAAAGGGGGGGGGGGGCAGTCACAAATATTTAGAAAGAAAAAGAGAGGGCGGGAGGAAGAGAAAGATATTGATATTTAAAAAAGGCACTTTGAGGCTCTCATTTGTAAAATAGGCATTAAACACCAAAATAGGCATTTATAGGCACTATAAAAGTTATCACACTATCTTCGCAATTATCGAAAATAAACTTATACTTCAAAAGCCTAATTTTCAAAGCATATGAATAAAAAAGGCATTTAGGATTAAATCCGACCCTAACTATAAATAACCTGTGTTTATTTTATTCAGTCAGACATTGGACGGCGTATTTACTAAAAACTGTAAATGTATATTAATTTGGAGTAAAATTATTACTCTCTGAAAATATTGTTTCAGTTTTGTTTCAAGTTGGAATTTTATGGAAACATATTTTGTATCAATGTTTGGCGAGCTCATGTTGGTTATATTCCATGAGATTCATCGTTCCAAACATCCATGACACCTGACAATACATGATCACCCTCATACCTAAACAAGTGAGAGGAAGTTTGAGATTTAATAGGAATTCTCTCCGTTCTTCAGGTTGTCCCAAGCTTTCAGGTAATGTTTCACCAACAATGTATATCCTAGTCTGAAACAGTTTTGTACAAGGTCGTGTTGTACTTGTTTCAGACTCCAGTTTGTACGCCCACTATGTCTTCAAGGCTTTTGATGTCAACAGCAACGGTGCCATCAGCTTCAGGGTGAGTCTTGGAGTTTTTGAGGTGCAAGTCAAATCTCTAGGTCAGTGGTTCCCAATTAACTACCAGTCAAGGACCCCCCAAGAGGCTCTTTGAGATCGGTGGACCCCCACCTCCCCCCGTTTTTTCTTATCATTAGAATTTAATCCATTCTATATATATATATATATATATATATAAGCACCCACCACCACCATATTAATAATTCATGCTAGAAAACCTACAAAACTCGGAATTTTGCATAGTAAATCCGAATAAAATGTGTTTTACATACTTTTACTTTACACTAACTCTAGTTGTAATAATAATGAAAATAATAGTAATAGTTAACATAAAATATTATTTAGGCCTACTTGAAAATGTATTAATCATGAAGAAGTTCAAATTTATTCATTTGGGTCTAGTATTAGTGAGATAAGTGAAACCTCTTATTTTTTCCTGTCACTTCTTGAAGATCAGGTTTAAGGCTGGACACACTGACTCGAAAATCCGAATGCATGTCAAAGAATATTTTTAAACTTGTTTTTCATGTAGCACAGTGTTGATTAGTTATTATTTTAACTTTTTATTTTGTTAAATGTTGGCGGTTGTCGTGGACCCCCTTTTGGGAACCACTGCTCTAGGTGGTTCATATCTAGTTCAGTATGCACCGCTAGGTACTTGTCTCACAATGCTCCATTTGGAGCTACTCACTGCTCTCGAACCAATGACCTGAAATTACGTGCGCAAGCTATATCTCGACGCTAGATCTAAATACACACATTGTGTATAGGCGCTGGATATTTTCACGTTCCCTACCAACGATTAAACTGGATTCACACATGAAGCTACGCTATGCGAGCTAAATCGTGGACCGGGCGATTTTTACATCTCACTCGCGCTACGTTTTGTACTGCGCATGCGTACAAAGGACAGACCCACAAAAGGCCATGTTGTCTTGAAGACTTCAAATAGTCTACTAAACTTTCTAAAGTATAACGTAGTACAGCTTACTGTGTGAAACACACGAGATTAAATGTCACACAGCATAGCGTAGCTTTATGTGTGAATTCAGCATTAGACTGGGTTTGATTTAAATCAGTGGTTCCCAAAGTGGGTGGTACCGCCCCCTTGGGGGCAGTGGCATTGCACATGGGGGCGCTAAGTTGCAAGGGGGTGCTAAAAAGCAAGAGGGTGGTAGAGGGGGCACTCAACTGGTATTTTCCGAGTGTGTTGTTTATTTATATTTGACCAGCAAAATACCTTCCTTGCTTCAAGTTTCTTCCTCCCTTTCCAAGGTCATGTTCCTCGTAAACCCTCCATTCTCTAGGCTACGTCATGCGTTTTCACCCTCTCCCCGAGACTACGTCCCACGTTCTTCCTCCCTTCTTGAGGCCACGTCACCAGAGCTATTCAGAACATTATACCGCATTTGGAGAAAGTGTAGTGCTGTGTTCTTTTTTCTTTGTTGTCTCCTCAAGATTTTACTGGTAAGTCCCGAACAAAATAGTAATGAGCGTGATACTTATTTTCCTGTGTATTAAATTATTCAACACGTTGATTATGAATCGAGATTAGAAACTACAAACGTGTTATTTTTGTTGCAGCCTACTCAATATTTAAATGTATGTTATAAGAGATATAAAATAATTAAAATTAAATTCAGTACCGATGCCTAATCTAGAGCTCAAATCTTTATTTAATATTCTCTTACGAAATGTGTACATAAATAAATGTGTAGTAAAATAATTTTTTAAATGTATATAAAAAATGAAAATAAATGTAACTCTGAATTAATCTTTTTTTTCGCGTTAGTAATTATGCATACATATATTATCGAATTTTTTTAAATGTTATGGCTGTAAATTTCTGAAGGAAGCAACAGAAAAACACTTTTTTTAATTAGGACTAAAATCATCTCTCCTCTTTTTTCTAAGATTATAAATGGCAGAAGCAGAAAAATCAAAAAAGAAATGTAAACAATATAGTTTGGAATATCTTAAGTATGGATTTATATCTGCATCAACAAACCAGCAGCTGTCAATGTACCTGTTATGTGAAAAGATATTTTCTAACGAGGCTATGAAGCCTTCCAGACTCATGGAACATTTAAAGAAGGCACATCCTGACAAAGCAGATAATAACTTAACTTTTTTTCCAATCACTTCGTGAAAAGTTTAAAAAGCGGCCAGCATTATTAAACATGATTCGCAATAGTTCACAACAACAAACTGATAGTTTGTGTGCATCATACAACATTTCATTGTTGATTGCTAAGTCTGGAAAGCCCCATACAATTGGTGAAGAACTCATCCTTCCAGTGGTTAGTGAGGTTATGAATACTGTTTTGCATATGATATAATTAAAATGATTTCTCTCAGCAACAATTCAGTTCGAAGACGCATAGATGAAATGGCTGATAATGTGGAAGATCTACTGTGCAACAAACTAAGGACAATAGAAGTTGCATTACCGCTGGACGAGTCAGCTTTGCCAGGCAATGAATCTTTACTTCTAGCTTATGTGCGTTTTATAAAAGACGAGAGTTTGGCTCAAGAGTTGTTATTTACAAGGCAACTAAAAATCGATACTAAAGGAGAGTCAATATTTCATGTTGTTGAGGAGTTTTTCCAAAGAAAAGGAAATTCTACTTACTAACATACTTGCTTGTGCAACTGATGGAGCACCATCAATGACTGGTCGCTACTGTGGGTGTGTCACTTACTTGAAAAAATCAGTGCCATAATATATTTACCATTCACTGTGTCGTTCATCGCCAACATCTGGTTGAAAAAATTCTCAGTGGATGCCTACACAATTCATTACCCACTGTTATTACTGCAGTGAATAAGATTAAAGCACATGCTCTCAATGATCGACTATTCCGGGAACTTTGTGCTGAGAATGATGAAGACTGAACGTTTGTTGCTTCACACTGAAGTTCGTTTTCTATCTAAAAGAAACTGTTTGAGACGCTTTTACAGCCTTTTTGACACTGTTGTGGAATATTTTGAAGACACGAAGGCTTTGCTCAGCAATGAATTCAAAGAAATCAAACCTGACATTGCTTGTTTGTCTGAGCTATTTGCAAAGTTCAATGAAATTAATTTGCAGTTGCAAGGCAATGACACCAATCTTATTAAAGCCAAATCTGTCGTATCTACATTTATTGCAAAATTAACTATACTGAAGCGCAATATAGGCCGTCGCGAGCTATACCAATTTCCGAGCTTATCTAAGCTAGAAAATAAAGTCGGGATACAAGATGACGATCTGAAAGTTTTTTGTGACCATTTGAATACTCTGCATGAAAATATGGCTGACCGATTCAAAGATCTTGTTATTATGAAAATTCCAGACTGGGTATTAAGTCCATTTTCAGATATTTAAGACGTTGGAGCATTGGGGGAAGAACTAATTGAGCTACAAAATGACATTGATCTGAAACCAAAGTTTAAGAAATCGTACCAGGAGTTTTGGTTACAGAAGGAAATTCCTTATCGTTATCCTGCATTATGGAGAATGGTTAAGAGGCTCCTGATTGCATTTCCAACATAGTATTTTGTGGATTGTGGTTTTAGTGTGGTCAGCCTACGTCTATCCAAGCAAATAAATCGACTCCAGATTACTCATGCTAAGTGATATTGGTAAACTAGTATCATTTCATCAAGCTCATCCATCACATTAAAAATTCACAGAATAGTGATGTTCGCTACCTGGTTACTAAATGTAGTATCTAATAATATGTAGTATTTAATAAATTTGAAAAGATTATCACTGTATCGAGCTCATCAATAATGTTTAGTTAGATAAACTTAAACAATATATTCTAATTTTGAATAAATAATAAATTAATAATTGTTCCACCCTTGAAATTTTATTGCTATTTTATTCATTGTAGGTCGTTGAAATCCACTATCATGAATATTAAGTTTTTAGAGTAAATGATAGGGGGCACTGAGTATGAATTTTTGGAACCAAGGGGGTGGTGACTCAAAAAAGTTTGGGAAACACTGTTTTAAGTCAAAGATAATCTAAATTAAAGATTACAAATTATTATTTAGAATTAACTTAGTGCATATCTTATTTATGTTTATAAAAGACTGAGACTGATTAAAGAAAACGTAAGTTGATTTGGAGTAACTAGTTAATCTCCAACTCTTTGACTGCGTGAGAGTGTAGTCTACTCTGTTTGCTGCTGTTATCGCGAGTGTTTTTCCAATGACTGCCGCGAGGGCTTCTTTCAACCCTCACCCCGTCTCCTCGGGATATTTCCTTCCTAAAAAGAAATCGGCTAAGGTCGCTTTCACTGTAGGCCTAACTTAAAAAATTGCAACTCGTTTGGGGGAGGGAATCTCTACCATTTTTCCTATAATCTACTGTTTATTTATTTTATTTTAATTTTTAGCACCGCGTCTTACTACCCGTTCATGTTATACGTCTATATACTATTTGTGCTAATGGTATTTAGTATTAGAAAGGTTATATTTAAGGAAGTGTACCCGCATTTTCTTGTAGGGAGAGTGGAAAACCATTTTGTGAAATACCCAGTAAACCTGACCGAGATTCTGAACTCAATCTCCCCGTCGTTGGAAGTCTAGCCTACTACAAGAGTAGCGCGTTAGACAACGCGGCCACCGAAGCGGATTAGTATATACTGTTCGTTTTCAACTCAGTTTTAAGGATCATAAATACTAAAAAAAACACAATATGTATTGTGCCCTTCTTTAGAAAGTTGGGCCGAATATCGTTTTGTAGCGGGCTAACTAGTCCTGGCACGTACAAACTAAATCTGCTAGAGAAAATCATTCCACGAAATAAAATATATATGGATATCATATATATATATATATGGATATCATATATATATATATATATATATATTAATGCTGTAACATAATTTGTTACATACCACGCCTCGGAAACATCGCTTCGTAAGGACGGCTCCATCGGAAGAGTTGCACACACGAGCACATCTAACGAACTGAGTGGATTTCTGCGTAGTTCGTGAGGGTGTGTACGTCATGGCCAGGTGCCTACGTACTGTTCTAAACGCCGAGGGGTGCTTCTAATCCACCCTCCCCCTTTGTACCCGTGGTTCGTCTGTTAAACCAGTATAAAATGCCTCGGTCCACTGGGAACAAAACACAGTTCCAATCTAATATTCGACGACTGCCCCGCACGCTATGAGATGTTCATATCTGACTCCCTTCAGGGATGGCATGATACCTTGTTAATAGATTATAACCTATGCCTGGTATGTGGTTGACATCTAGGTTGATTGTGGTTTAACTCATGATACCTGGCTATACTAATTGGTTACTTGCCAGCCTTTACTGTATGGAGGCCTAGAATCCTGAATGACAACTTTCCCTAAGATATTGCCCGGTGTTTCTATCACCGGGACAAATAGACAATTCTCTGAAACTTACGTACTATTCAATTAGGTCAAGCTAGCTTCACTGGCATATATCGTTCTCACCTCTTAAAATAGGGTTGTTTGTTTTAGAAGTTGAGTAGGTTGGCTCACCTGTCATAATCAACAAATTTACTATTGCTACAGTATTGTGTTTGCAATCTATGTCTCCCGTCGGAGAGCAAGTTAAAATTGCTTCAGTATCGTTTTTTCTAGGAAGTATGATTGTAACTTTTTTTAAAGTGGGGCGATAGCTCATAACACTAGCGGAGTTTAATTGTAGTATTAAACCAATGGCGCATCACGACTAGTTCACTATATGAGTGTCAATTTTTTATCTTATTGTTATGTTAGTTATTTGGACCTACTCAATAGATCAACATTGAAAATGATGGATTGTGCTCTGATGTTTGCCTTGTAATTGCTTGTTTTGTTTGAGTTTCTTTGCGTCCTTCACTAAAACTCATAAATACTGATAAAGTTAACATTAAATATTTGGTTATGCTTCACTTTCCCACCGCAGTTTATAAGGACATAGATCTTGAGGAACACGGTCTTCTAGATACACATTTCTGGATGCGGCATGTTTACTTGGATAGACGTCGGTGACCTGGCGGTCTAGGGGTAAGGTGTCAGACTTCTATGCTGGCGGCCGGGGTTCAATCCTCGGTCACGGCACAGATTTATCTGATTACCAAACCCTTCCTTCACCTCTGACAAGACATATTGTGAATGTGGGGAATGCCAGGCCTCCACCGTGGTTCGTATTCCACGTTAAACTGTAGGTCCTCCATTTCATCTCACAATCACCCTACCATTACACATTAGCGTAAATGCGTATAACCCAAACGGGTAGTAAGACGCGGTGATGATAATAATAATACTTGGATGGACGATTTGATATAATTTCTACTATTCTATTCCCCACCATTTAGAGAAGAGTCAAAATATAAAAAAATAACTATTTATATGTTTAAAAATGTTGTTCATAATGTTATTCAAACCTTATCGAAACATAATTATTGTTAAAGACGTTTTCGAAAGTATACATTTACTTTTCATAAGCTACCTTGGGTAAAACACTCTTATTTGTTATATTTGTTATTTCATATTCTTTACATATATGATAAAATCATTTAATAAATATTAAAGGCTCATTAAATTGCCCAATTTGTTTATAAACTAGATAATTTCGTTTTCCTGGACGTCATCTCAATGTGTTTTTTTTTGGCTGTTCGACCAATGAATGGTTATTTTACACAGCCCTATATTTAATTTTGAAAAAAATAGATGAAATATCAATATTGCTAAAACTATTTTAACAACACATATTTTAAGATTTATTGTTCTAAGTTTTATTTATTTCCAGCGCTTTTTAATCGTGTCCGCGCTATGCACATTTTAATTATGCTGATATGGTAAGGATTAAGAAGGTATATTTTAGGATAAACTCACCCGCATTTCTATGGAGAGATAATGGGAGACCGTTTAGTAAACGACACCCTCGGTGCACATGGCTGGGATTTGAACCCAAACCTCCCGTCTCTGGCAAACCAAACTGGATAAGTCTAACCGTTAGTCCGGGAGCCCACCGATGAGGGTTTTCCCAAGTAACTTTTATTTAAGTATCAGCGTTATATGCATTTGTACCAAGATATAGTAGAAATGTTTTAAATATTCACCGGAAATAAAATCTGCTCAAACTTTTAATATCGAAGAAAGCACGTAGCCAGAAAGAACGCCAACACACAATTATATCGGAATAAGAAAACGCACAAAGAACACTTTCGTTACATCTTGATGTAGACCTCTTTCAGCAACACAATACTTCACCTATGGCTCTATAAGTAAAGTGAATAATAAAAATGTAAGAAAAACAGTAATTTCACTTTTTATTTTGACCATCAATATGTTGTGCATATCTACATGCAGAGTTTACATGCGTGAATTTACACACCAAGTTGATATAAAAGGGTTGAACTAACAAACCAGTAAATTTATTATACAATTACAAATTGAGACTAAAATTGCTTGACTTAAGTTTTATAATTTTTGTTAATTTTTTCAATGATAACATTCAATTATAATATTGTCGTTCATTACTTAAAAGATATGTATAAAATGTGGAAAAGACTTAAAATTAATCAATATCTTTATTAAATGTTAAAATATTACTCATTAAAAGAATTAAGTTTTTTTAAAAACATTAGTAAAGATTGCATAGTGGAACTATCACCAACGTATAATACCCTCGTTCTCATTTAAATAGTGAACAAAATGTCGTGAGGGTAACACATAGGCTTAGCATTAGAAATGACAATCCCTCTATACTGAACATCCAAGTTTAAACATATATGCATAAAACAAAATTAAATATGACCTGGCTAAACCAACAGGCTACTTTTATAATACTGTGTTGGGAATATTTAACTTTCGTGCATGTTCCATGTGGGGAAATAATACATGTATAGGCATGTGTGGGGAGTTGTCATCACTCATAGTCTACGTTATCTATATCGACGGGCTCCGCCCCCTCGCCTGTGTCCTGGATGTATGGTATTACCCGACCGATCATCTCTCTGTCCCGAGGGTCCGTTATTTTCAAGGTCAATACATGTTCCAAGAACGCTCTAAGGAATGGGCCCCTCGTGATATGGCCGTCCATTTCGAAACTCTCCGCGTAGCTCGGGTCTCGAGTCGCGGTCGACAAGAAACTGTAGAATCTATCGGCGACTTCCTTTGTCAGCAAGTTGTGGTCAAGAGCTTTGCTCACGTTGGTCAAGTCGACTGTCTTTGTGACCATGGTGTACCTGACTGGCTTAGCCCCCACGCCCTCTAGTAGCACCTTGCGGGCCCAGTATGACAGGACGTCCTTCATGTAGGGGTCCCTAGGGCTTATACGCTCCAGGATGGCCTTGAGAAGCTCCCCATTAGTGCGGTGCGTTGAGAACTTGAACTCCGGGCCTAGAAGCGCCGGCATTTTGCCACCATTCAAGTAGTTCTTGAGGGTACTGAACTTGGGTTCGTTGATGGCTTCGGGGCCTAGAGCACCCAAAAGGTCATCCACGTTTAGGTTATCTGGGTTGGGTAAGATTGGGGATGGACAGGATACCACAAGGCAGTTCCTCACCTCCCCATTCTCGTCCAGCAGTCTCAAAAACTCCTTCAACTGGCCGCCGAGTCGGATAGATAGCTGGCCCACGGCTGACAAGTGGTTCAGTATCGTCACCACGAGCTGTCGGGGACGACTGTTTTCTTGCTTGGGGAATTTATGAAAGATGTCACTCCAGTCAATAGGTTCCTCTCTGAGTTCTTTTAGGATCTCCCTCGAGTCATTTTTGATGGTGTCAGGAATTCCGGGACTTTTGAACGTGTCGAAGATCATCGTTAGGTCGGATATCCCTCTATTGGGCCTTGCCTCACCGGTAAATGCAGCAAACTTTAGTTTAAGATGGACATGTATTAGGTTAAGAGTATCATCCAGTTGAATAGGAATCTCTACGCGCCGCCTGATCCTGTCGATAATGGCTATGAGAAGCTCTTCGGGCCTCGTGTAATCGTGACGAACGAATCCTTTCAACGCCAGGTCCAAGTTTATCGTATTGTTGGTGAGCGCCGCCAATATGACATCCCTGGCCTCGAGCACGTCTTTCGGGTACTCCCCTCTCGTTATGACCTTGAAAAGGGTATTGTAGTCCGTGTCCTTGCCCTTCACGATGGGGGACATCCTTTCAAAGTTAGGGTTGAACATCTGGTAAGAGGGTTTTCTCAAGTATTCCATCACGATCCATGATGTTTCTCTGACCGTTTTGGGAGCTCCAGGCTGGGAGCTGAGCTCTCTTAGGATCAGTCTCCCCATCTCGTAGAGGTCTTGGCTCTCTCTGGGACCTATATTCTGGATAGAGAACTCCAAGCTTGTGCGGTTCTCGAAGAGGACGTCTGAGATGTATCTAGTAGCCTCCTCGACCTCTGGCAGAAATGTGCTGACTGGGAGATGAAGCAGGAGACAGGCTAAAAGAGGCTGGGAGATCCTCATGTTCCCATATCTCAAAGCTCGAGCTACATCGCACAAGAGCTTGCCCAAAGAGAAGCACAGGCTGCCTTCCATCACGGCTGGGTAGTACAGGGGGTAGTGCAGCTGACGGAGGAGGGAAGGTTCAATACCTTCTAGGAAGTTGACCCCTCCATCCAGCCGAATAATTTGATACAGAGGTACCTTGCTCTGCCTCAGGGCTCTCAGCCATGTGCTAAGAGCTACCATCAGATATTTGGGAGCCATCTTTTCAACAAAAGACACACAAGTAGGATTAGCATGTTCCTACCTAATTGTATTGTATCACACTTTAAACAAATACTTGATAGAATACTTTGTTTAGAAATGTATTGTTTGTGTTTCTTGTGCTCCGCATCTCATTATAGCCTGTGAGTGAAATGTCAAATGTCTATAAAATATTAGCAGGGAGGTAAGAGTTTATTTCAGCCAAGTTATAAGTTCTTTCCAGAAGGAAAATGCTCCCGCCCTCCCCTTCATCGCTGTTTCTAAACCAATTGTTGACTTTGGTTTGTACATGTTATAAAACATTGTTGTAACTTTAACCCCCCACCCCACAAAAAAAGCAATGTACGAAAATGAATACGTAACTTAACTGAACACTGAAAGGTTGCGCACATGATGAAGTATTTAAATTTAATTTTATTTACTGCCCGTGTGGCAGTTTACAAACACTTAAAAACGAAGAAAAAGACTAGGCCAAACAGTAATTATGACAAATGACATTAAGTTCTTCCGTAGGAAACCCCATCTACCGGCCTGGTCATAAACTGTTCTTTAGTGTGTATAGGCATTTTATTGATTGTCATTCATATTTTATTTAGTATATTTTTCATCTTATATATATTTTTAAAACTTGTGGATCTAGCTCTTGGGCCCGGACCCGGTACCGTGGTACCAATAGTCTCCCCTTAGGGTAGTTATGAATGTACCTCCCTTAGCTATGTGTACACTTGGAGTAAGAGGGAATGTACCTTATCTAGCTTCATGAATAGAAGTATAACCTGGGAATGAGAAGGAATGTACCTACTCTAGCTCCGTGAATAGAAGTATAACCTGAGAATTAGAGGGAATGTACCTCTCCTATCTCCGTGAGTAGAAGTATAACCTGGAAATGAGAAGGAATGTACCTCTCCTAGCTCCGTGAGTAGAAGTATAACCTG
>CABFOW010002454.1:28420-41809 GCA_902141385.1 Timema californicum | reverse complement strand
TCACAAGGCACAGGATTGTGAGGACTACATTCGAGACTTACCTGCCAAAGTTGAGAGTGGAGAGCTGAGGGTATCGTCACAAGGCACAGGATTGTGAGGACTATATTTGAGTCCATGGTTAAGCTATACTGACAGCTTGGTACGTACCAGATACTGCATACCACACTACTTATTTGCCACGTTTAGAAAGACAATACATAACAAACCCTTCATTTAATATTAAACCTTTCAACCACGCGATAAACACTTCCGGAATCGATGTAATCGTTACTCGGTCAATCCATGTGGCTGAGAGTCCGGTTGCATTTACTTTATAGGGAGACACAGCTACGTAACTTAAGAGAGGACTGGAGCATCGCGCTTTAACCTTTTCAACGGCTGAATGCCTTGATAACAGGGAGACGGCCTTGGCCGGTCACAACACTATTCGTGAATGTGCACAAATGCTTCTGCTGAATGTTCGCCAACATTTGTCATTATATTCTGTCATTAATCCTATACAACCATTGACCTTTTGTGGACCTCACACGCCGTTCGCGAATGCAAGAATGTCTACCCCGAATATTCGGATAAAACACGCACCCATCTTGTCGGGAGCCTGCAGCCAATGCACTATGGACAACTCTAGTGATGACAACGCTGCTGTTGATACTGCGGCTAATATGTTATCAATTGTATTGTCATAGCATCGTAAAAAAACCTAAATAAAAAGGAGGTGATGGATGATATCCTTCCACATGAGTATGATAGCTAACTCAATAACTAAACAATTACCAACCTATTAAATAAAACTAGTATTTAATGTCACATTACATGACACGCTTTAACAGACTATATTATCAAAAATAGATAGTTAAAAATTAAGTTTACTTAACTAAAAAATTTACAATAGCCACAAAATAATAGAACTATTACAGTGCCTGGTGTATTCACAACTAAAAAAGACAAACGACTTGTGTATAGTATAGTGTGGGAGCGTACCGAATGTTCGCCGAGACTCCAGGGGCGACATTCGTTTCCTTTGATTCATGCCCAAAAAACCGCTTCCAAGCCTCAAACATTTTACTGAACATTTGCCGTTCGCCATTCATGTACCTCCCACACTTGTCGAGTGATCCAAATTTTATCTTAACCCAAACATTTGTCTACATTCGCGAATAGTATGGGACCGTCTCAAAAAAAAAAAATCAATTTGATCATGAGAAGTGTATATTGGGGTAAAGTGGTAGTGGGGTTGGCGTGGGCTGAAAGGTCAGGGATGGAAATACTACTTAAAGTACGATATTGAAAAAGGTAAAAAAGTTATTTGAACAGTATTTCTGCTAGTTCTAGTACACTCTTAAACCGATCATAGTTTAAATTATGACCGATTCATTCTTGTCATTTACTGAAATATTGAGTACTCAAATATTATATTACACGTTTGTGTCGTGTTATTATTGACTAACGCCACAGACTCGTGTGACACAACCTGACACCTCTCGCCCCTTCCCCTCTTCTGCCAGCTACTAGCTAATAGTAGTCATTGTTGAGTGAAGAGGGGGAGAAATGGTTCCGCGCGCGAATGGAGCAAAGAGGGGACCTTGATATTTCCAAGTTGTTTGTGTCGGTAGGGATCAAAACGGCCGACAGATTTACCACCGCTATCGATCGCTTTTAGAACCACCAGTACTTTGTTTTATTTAATACGAGACGTCCGTGTAAAGCAGGTTGTGTTGTTCTCAGGGATAGGTCACGCAACACTCCGCCCTTCATTCAACGACTTTTTAAACTCACATTTTATAATATTACGGCGTTAAATAATCTTATCTGGTAGAAATTGAAATAGAGGCCTTTATAAAAGTGTTAAGAAGCAATGAACTTTGTTCTAGGTGGTCAACTATGAACTAGCGTCAACTAATAGTTAATAATTTATAGATTAGTATATCCTGTAGAAAAACCTATTAACAGTGTCCAGTAGCAACAAAGAGTATCTATTGACTGTATTTTATCTCATAAGTACCTTGAAAATATTAAAAGGCCAGCATTGAAATCGCTTAGGCTTATTGTATTAATTCACAAGATTGTTTTGTTAAAAAGTTACTTAGCATTGTTGGTTAAGCTTACCTCATTTACTGAGTTTTTCATCAAATGAAAATTTAAAACTAAATTTCTGAATAAATGTCCGTACTTAATTTTAAGAAAGGTTTTTTTTTTGCTTTGAAAGTACAAGACTCGTTTATGTTGGGATTATACCATGGATGAATTTCAAAGTATTATTTGCAACAAGTGAAGCAACAGTGTAATGTCACCACTGGAAATCTCACTAGGTCAGAGGTCGGAATCAATAGTCAGTCACATGAGTAACACTTTATCTCATTTGTGCTTAGAATTATCCAGACCTATTTTGAAAACTAGGTATTGAATCCCGGGGACTTGCTTTGGTGAAAGCAGCAGTGCTTAGGAGTTCACTAAGCAAGCTATATCACATGTTTTGTTATCAATGACACCGTGTCCTTTGTTCAGGACCTCCTGGTGACCTTGTCCACGTTGTTACGAGGATCTATCTATGAAAAGTTGCGCTGGACCTTCAAGCTGTATGACATCAACGGAGATGGTTGCATCACGAGATCTGAGCTGGGGGAGATCGTGGTGGCCATCCACGAATTGATGGGTCGGAAACCACACCAGGTACATTCTTATAGTAGACACATTCCAACTAGTACTTCCCTGAAAATGTTACACCTACTTAAATGGAACAAATGCAATTGAGATCAGGGGCTCTGATTTTTTTTACTAGGAGGTATAAAGTTCTCCCCCCCTCCCTCTTTCATTTTCCATTAATTATGTTTCCACCCACTAAAATTTTATGCCATGAGCTGTAAGGCTAATAAGAGTGTTCACGATGAGAGAGGGGTGGAATGATTACTAGGCTTCAATATATGAAAACATTTTTTGAGATTCCAGGAAATTCCCAGGCCCCCTTTAGACCCCTGGGCCCGAGTACGATGTACCCCCTGCACCCCTCTTATAAGGCCTGCTTGAGATATCCCGAATTTTAAAGTTTCTCCTTCAGTTTAATTGATCTTAAAGGACGTTGACATCAGAAAAATTATCATATGAGTTACAACAAAGAAATAACAGCGATTTTAGTTTATTTTCAGATTCACATATTGACCACAGCGCTTTGTGGTCGAGTGTATCACTAACATTGGGTCTGCTCTAGACCAGATATGTCAATACTTAAATAATAGAATGAAAGTCTTCACGAATACATCCCCTCCCTCCCGTAATTCAATGGGTTGAAACTTTCGTCAGATAATTTTCATCTCTATACTAAGTTCAAAGAAAATGTGCTGATTTTGGGACAACTTTAGCCTGGCTATTTGTCGCAGAGACTCCTAGAACACCCCTGAAGTAATCAGACCTTATGGGTATAAATATAATGAGCTATGTTGGGTGATTTATTGTGAATTTGACTTTTCGTTTGGAATGGGGGCAGTATTACCTCTAGGCCAATTGTCGTTGCTGAGGGTTCAGACGTGATAAACAGGATGCTACTAGGACTCAGAGAGGTACTGTGCTCATGTGTGCAGGTAGAAGAGGACAGGAAGGCGAGAGAGCAGGTTGACAGAGTCTTCAATAAGCTGGACCTCAATCAAGATGGCGTCATCACCATAGAGGAGTTCATTGAATCGTGCCTCAAGGTACCGTACCATTTTTCAGCTATGTCAGGTTGAAACCTTCAGCTCAGCACATCAATCTAGCACTGTGACAACTAATGTTTGAGGTATAAGCTGTGTGAGCGTGTCCCCCTCCATTTCTCTGTTATTGGAATGATGATGGCAGCTTACTGTTGGACGCTATGCAGAGATGACACACAAGTTGTGCAGTTCATAGAAGAAAAATTACTAAACCAAGCTTTGAAAACAAAAGAAAAATACATTATAAGGACTTTTAAATATAAATAACATTTTAAAATGATTCTTTGTCGCATTTTTTTTACATAAAAATAGTTTTGAACATTTTGTAAAAAAGTTAATTTTTCACCAGAATTCATTATGAATGGGCTAATCTTCCTATATATCCACATACATTTTGTTAAAATATTTACGTCTTAGAGAAAAATCGTAATCATTTTTCAAAACAGAACACTAAATACTTTTAAAACTAGCCTAAAATTTGCAAACAATTTTCACTGACTCATATTTCGCAGGCCTGTGTTATTGATGAACCTTTTGAGTGAAAGGCTAATGCAGAGTATGTTTCTTGTGTTTCAGGACGAGATGATCACAAGGTCCCTCCAAGTGCTGGACTCAGCCTCTGGACTATGATCCAAGGCCAGTCCTCGCCTGCTCCGGTCCTTTCCTCCGCTACTACGACACCTCGCGGCTTTCGAGGATGCGCTGCGCTCCGAGGCATGTCTCATGGGCGCCGGGTAGGTTGTCGCGTCCTCAAAGAGCTTCAAGAATGCCTTCCGAAGGGCGTGGAACATTGATTATATTTTGGAGCAGCCTGAAGATGTTCTCTAGAAGAGGCAATGTTCCAGAGCACCTCGGGCCTTGTCAGTTTGTACCCAGAAGCAAGAAGTTGAGAACACCAAGGTTATCAAGGGGGATGACCCTAACGAGGGATGAATAGGGACCCTTGAGTGTGGTCGTGAGATGTGAATCTCCTCATACCGGGGGGGCAAGACGTTTATAGAGCTAAGTTGTTGCTTGAGTGCCTCTGAACTGGAAGTGTTGGCCAATTAGACCTATATTTTTTTCATGTGCGTGTAAGCCCATTAGACAAATACTTTTGGAGTGACTTGTTGACTTATTAGACCAACAACTTCTTGAGTGGGTGTGTTGACCTATTATTAGACTCATTCTCTAGCTAGACACGTGACTCGTACCACGTAGCTAGATGTTCTCTTGCATTCTTAGGAAAGTTAGTATAAACCTCCACCCGGTGAATTAAGGATTGAATGCAACCATCTCACAAACTGTAGCTAGTCGACATAAGGGTGTGTGCGTGCAATAATGGACCATGTCTATCGAACCACTCAGAGACTCAGTTCAGAGGCGCTAACACAACAACCTTTCTTACAATAGATTCAGGTGTTGTGCCCCGCTCAATACAAGCAATATTACCGTGGTTTTTATTCCATGAGATGCTGGTTCGGATCTCGGTGGACAAGTGATGTTTATTGTTACCTTGTTTTCTGTCTGCTTTTTGGAGTAACGCGTTATTTAAAGGTGTTATGGGGGCAGGACTCCTTTCAAAGAATAAGGAACATCACATAGCAATACTTGTTGAGCTCAAACTATGTTACTAGGCTGACTACTTTATATCGTATCACTTGGAATATTAGGAGTGTGAGGACGTATTTTGTTAGTAGTCAACAGTGGTCGGTCTGTTTGATGGGGGTTGGGGAAGGAAGGGGGCAGATCAGTCAGTCAATGCACCTGCTACACCGCAATAACGAGTTTTACACACAGTTCTTGAACCAAAATTGGAAGAATATGTTCATCGGACACGATGTTCTGTTTCTTTATGTTCCCTCTGTTCTGGTTAATGTAGTGATACACACAATTTGGTAGCTGTAGATCCAAACTATTACTTATCAGT
Source organism: Timema californicum (assembly GCA_902141385.1). Classification (NCBI taxonomy): domain Eukaryota; kingdom Metazoa; phylum Arthropoda; class Insecta; order Phasmatodea; family Timematidae; genus Timema; species Timema californicum. The sequence goes on along the minus strand of CABFOW010002454.1, from coordinate 36,217 downwards.
TTTCATAAAGTGAGGATATTTTGTGATCGGTTGGGTATTTTTGTGACGAAGGGGGCGTGATTTCCACGGACACACGCTGACGCTCTCGCCATTATGTCCATGTGTTTCTGTAGGTTCCATATTATGTTGGCAACAGCTGGTTTTTCGACCCGCCAAAAACAATATATTACCGCTCCCTTCATCACAAAGCTACCACATCAAACACAAAGTATCATCCCACTTTACAGTTCTTGTAACTTTAAACTAACAAGATTATTGTTACATCAATTCATGAATATTATTATTACACCAAACCACGTTCCTAGCTTCATGAATTGTGACAATTTCCGAGACTGTACCTTCAAATTAACAATATATAAATATATCGATCCCAAACTTGAAACACCATTTCACAAGTTAGCACTAGAAACATCGATCAATGTTTCCAATAAGCTTCAACTGAAGCGTCCGGCAATTTTTTTAAGTGTTGTTATTTTGATTTATTAATTAAAAACGATGATTTTCATCATCATTCGAATATAGACATGTGTTTCTTACTGCAATTTAAAATTGTATTTCAAGTTCAAATATTTATATTATTTAATGTTTCGTTATTAGTTATTTTGGTTACTCATTAATAACGCTAGTATGTAAATGGTTTCTTTATTAGATAATTTATTAATTTCCGTTATAACAGCTAATTCAATTATATGCAATAAGTATCCGTATTACATATATGACAGATCAAGAATTTATAATCTGTACCAATATAGTATTATTAATTAATCATTGATTGTTATTAATTAATGTTTTAGTAATGAATAATTTCTTAGTGGTTAATTGTAGATTAATTCGTCATTCATCTTAATCTCATCAAATATCCTCATCAATTGGCAATGTCTGTCTAAGATTGTTACCGCCGAGCGAGTTGGTTCGAAGGTCCCAGTTTATGCTAGCCCGCGAGGGGTAAGATTGCCAGTCCTGTCAGTACTAATATAGATAGTACCAAGAACGTAGTGCTTAGTGATCGGGTTCAAATCCTGGATATGCTCCTCGTAATGCACTCTGGGATGGCGTAGCCGGTAGACTACACTAACAATTATCATATGGTCTGTGCGCACACTCCTGTCTAGGTGTGAGTTGATAATTTCAACAAATACCGTAAATAACAATTTGAAAACCTAATGGATTTGTCGGGGTCATAGCTCAATCCAAAAGTTATCTTGCATGAACAATCCTTCTTTGGAGACAACTCCACACAAATAAACAGACTCTATTTTCGTACGTTTTCTACTCTCTGCGATAGTTAAGGGCATAACAATCCTTTGTAAGAGCGCGAGTCTTTGTTTCGGGCACAAGTTTACAGGGAGTCAACTAGAAAATATATATATATATATCCCTAATAATAAGTATTTCCTAAAACTGACTGCATCAACCAAGGCAGTAGGTGAGGGGGTGTTTCGTTGAGAAAGTGAAACCCACTTGGATAGAAATAAGTAGGATAGAAACGTCAGTCAAACATTCAATGCACTCTTGTGACGTCTCAAATGGGAACAGAAGTTAAACCATATTAACTACTAGTTACCGCTCCGGAACTATCCCTCTGACTGCTCCCTCTTGACCGGTGACCTTTTAATTCATCTTGAATAGATTTATGGTTGTAACTGGTAATCTACCCACACTACCGAGCAACAATACAATAGTAGCTGCAATAACCAGGTTGGCTCAGTGAAAGCGTTCCTGATTCACCGAGATTAAGTTGGAATTCAAGTGAGATTTTTTTTTCTATCTCACCAAACGAAAACTGTTGAATTTGAAATCACGAATAAATTATCAAGAAGTTGAGAATCACTTAAACCTCGAACAGATACTAATTCGACTACCGTTTGCAAGTTGTCCTTTAAAAAAAGTACTCTTACTAAAAAGTGAAACTAAGTTACATCCCAACAAAGGAAGTTATATCGTTTGACACAAAATGTTAACTTTAATATCCTGAGTGCTATGTTTTGATCACTCCCTGCTGAATGTTCTGATAACACGCTAACGCAGAGAAAAACGGAGGTTGGTCTCACGCAGAACGTCACATAACACCGAGCAGGAGAACGCAAAGAATGACTGAGACTTGTCTCACAGCAGAAAGTAATATAACAACGAACAGGATAACGCAGAGAATTACTGAGACTTGTCTCACAGTACAAAGTAACATAACAATGAAAAGGATAACGCAAAGAATGACTGAAACTTTTTTCATAGTAAAGAATGACTTAGACTTGCCTCACAAATAAAAGTAACATAACACCGAGCATGATAACGCAAAGAATGACTGAGATTTGTCACACAGTAGAAAGTAATATAACAACGAACAGGATAACTCAAAGAATGACTGAAACTTGTTTCATAGTAAAGAATGACTGAGACTCATCTCACAGTAGAAAGTAAAATAACAACGAACAGGATAACGCAGAGAATGACTGAAACTTGTTTCATAGTAAAGAATGACTGAGACTCATCTCACAGTAGAAAGTAAAATAACAACGAACAGGATAATGCAGAGAATGACTGAAACTTTTTTCATAGTAAAGAATGACTGAGACTTGTCTCACAGTGAAAAGTAACATAACACCGAGCAGGATAACGCAGAGAATGACTGAAACTTGTTTCATAGTAAAGAATGACTGAGACTCATCTCACAGTAGAAAGTAAAATAACAACGAACAGGATAACGCAGAGAATGACTGAAACTTGTTTCATAGTAAAGAATGACTGAAACTTGTCTCACAGTATAAAGTAACATAACAACGAACAGGATAACGCAGAGAATTACTGAGACTTGTTTCATAGCAGAAAGTTATCGCTAACACTTTCTCTATGGAATATATGCTACTTGGTATAAAAAATAGTGTTTTTTTTTCTAAAATATAATTTTGTTATTTGTAGTCCTCTGTCTATACATTTATATTTGGGCTGGCAACCTATCGTAGGTATCTTAATTATTATTATAAAGGTTTAATTCTGTTTTAGTTCAACCCTACAAATGTGTTACTAAAATATTAAGCAAATAATCAGCAGCCCTCGCGAAGGTCTTACAGTACCCGTAAAGTACCAACATAGCTCTTGGAAGGAGTAAGTATCTGCGTAGCTCTGTGAAGTACTTAAAAGTTCCCGTGAAGTACCAACACAGTTTGGGATATTAGTAAGTACCCGAGTAGCTCTGATAATTCTTGGAAAGTACTTACAGTCCCCATTAAATAACTCGGGTAAGGATTAAGTACACTTGTCCTAATAGTTCTTGGGAAGTACTTACAGAGCACATTGTGTACAGTAGTCTTCCCATAAAAGAAAACATCTCGTGTCAGTGAAGCTATAGACCTTGTTCCAGAATAGATCTACAGTAGATTTGATGAGTAGGTCGTGGTAGACCAGGAATATAGACCTTTGTAACATAACTTTGCTACGTCTTACAGGTACGTCAGTTTTAACACGTTTCTAAATAATTGTACTTTACTTTACTCTATTTTTATTTATTTTTTATTCTGTACAACTACTTTAACTAGTGAATATGTAACTGCTGGCCAGTTGTTTTTATAAGCTAAATAAGATACCACTAAAATAGATGAATCTGTTCGAGTTTATTGAACTAAATTGCCCCTCATTGACTCAACGTTCCTACTATAATATTTAAAGTTATTATATTTATTATCACGCGAACATTGTTTTTAACTTGCCATAAATCATAGAATGCACTTTTTCTCATACAAACCTCTTTTTTACGTGGATTGGTGCGAAGATTAGAGTGATCCTTGTTTAGAAACAAGCGTGTGTGGTTCCTTTATTTACATACTGTAGTTCCAGTAGTTTGTCGCTATAGACAGCGGTTAACAACATTGCAATCTAATGGGCTTCACTTGGTGCGTCTCAAGTTGGCAACACTGCGACGCGACGAGATTAGGGAAAGTGTTCGTAGGAATAGTTTTGAAGCTTAGAGTGTCGTTTTGAAACATTCATTTGTTAGTTGAAGTAATAACTAAAATAGTAGTGTTTTATCTTTATCGATTAGATTGTTAGGGTTAAAATAATGTGCTAACAATTAGCATATTTTAACTAATTATTAATTGCTGCTGCTGATTAAATCCTGTAATTTCCTCATCCCTCTTTCCCGGCTTTAGCGTTTTTGTGATATAAACCTCTTAGAAAGCTTTAGATAACCCTCGTTGTTGAAATATTTTAAAGTTAATCTCAGTAGAGATAATGGAAGCTTCAGGGTTGGAGAGCAAGAAACGCTCACAGGACTGAAACCTTAAGAACTTCCTCCGTCACTTTGGTTTTCTTCACCCATGATAATTAAATAAATATCCACTTAAAATATAAATAAGCAATACATAATGTTTTTAAAATAATATTTAAAATATAAACGCATTTATTTAGTAACTAGTATACAATCCAATATTGTCGATGCAATAGGTTTTTGCTAATATGTATCTAAAATCTGTTTACTTTACTGCGAGATATGCTATAGTAACAACAGATTACTAGACTCATATTAAAATATCATTGCTATAACAACGTTTCTGGCTGTAACTACTACATTGCTACTCTTTCTATAATTAGTAAAGCAACTACCATCTATACACCTCGCCGTGTTCATAGCTAGGTGACAGGACGCCAGCGCTAAAAGGATATTCCTCATATTTCATTAACTACCGGCTGTGTTGACTCTTTGATGTTCGGACATCTTGGATAGAGGTTTAGATCTTCAAATGTGTTAACAAGCCAACAGATACGAGATTTCAAAATAAGTTTTAATATGTCCTATACCTCCCCCAAAACACGAAATGCCCAAATGCTATATTTTATTTTGTGTTTATCTCCTGTGAGTGTCTACTTGTGCGCAGACAATTTAGTATTGAGCGCTTACTATGCTATGTGTTCTAAGACTCCCCTGGAAAAGGGGTGGTTTTCAAACTAACGATAGCCTATAATTATGGAAACCAAATATTTTTTTCTAAATATGCATTCTAAGGGCTATGCATACATATACTTCTTGAAAGAAACTCACTTTTTTAATGACTATGTTCTGTTGGTAAACTTTTATTACTCTTCTACTCAAATGGCAGCTCACTATTTTCTAAAATGCAAAGGTTTTCTCTATTTTAAATAATTAAACTAATATAATTATTCGCTAAGATTGTAAGTACCACAAAGTTTTATATCCTATTTTTTAAACTAATTTAATTAAGAGTAACAATCATTATAAAGGCCTAAAACTTCCCAGGGATGAATGAGTCTGTTCCCATCTCGCGCTTGTTGCCGATATTTGGTTCTACTCTTTGTGATGAAGTGCTAACATAACTGGACATGGCTGTCTCAGAACTGACACGAGTCTCAAGACACGATGGGTACTGCGATCGAGCGAAGCATATTCATTTCTTCGTCCGGAGAGGACATCAGTGTTAAAACTTATTTTGGTTGAAAGAACAATTTAGAAAATTCAAACCTTTTTTATGTGGCTAGCAATGATAACATTTTACTATATTATTTGTGTTATTTTATAGGTGTCCGTATTGATAATATCTATCAAAAGTGATAGCTGCAGAGAACATGACTCATCGTATGAATATATTAAAATTGTTTTAGTACAGTAGCCCCATGACTTCTTTGGTGCTGACTGACAGCTTTGAAATGTTACCAGACCAAATTACGTATCCCTACGCCGAACCAAATGATCTACAAAATCATGTGTCTAGCAGCTGCCACTTCTGACGGTCAAAATCTAGGTATATACCTAAATGTTGACTGTCAGAAGTCAGCTGTGAGCTGTCAGTCAGCACCAAAGAAGCCATGGGGCTACTTTAACTTCAATTACTATCAGATACTGTTCTTCCTACTAAAATTAAGGTATATCTCACAATTCCATCCAGACAAGCTCCTAACGGGGTGGGGGATATTCCGAGTTGAACCAGCCAATGAGCAGTGAGCACCCATGTCAGTTCTGAACACCTCCACATCACAAATAAATTATTATACAAATCTTATTGTTACTGTTGACATTTCTTGGACAATTACAATAACAAAATGTAAATTACATGTACATAAGATTGGTTGATATTTTTCAGTGTTCATATTTTGAGAGTTTAGTGAGAATGGGCTGTAAAATGAGATTAAAACAATAAAATAATCACATTTTGAAAAGGGTTCCGTATCTTATTCAAACCCTTGAGACGTGTGGAAGTATCGACCCTAGTCGTCCAATTGGAGAAGTTGGGTCTGGTATTAACTGCATGATCCGATATCCCGAACCCAAGTACGTAGTTAGCCCTCCCCCTTCCCCCCACTCCCTACTTTTCCTACTTTCACATTAACACTAACAGACCATTTAGCTAAAATTTACCTTTTCAAGATACTAATTGAAAATATAAAGATACGATACAGTCCAGGGCCCTACGCACGGGGGGAATTAGGGGGTCAACCCCCTCCCATTAAGAAATAAATGTATACCTTGTAATGAATGATATGGAATTATACATATCAATAATTTATTATTCAAATCTATATTAAAAATTACGATATTTAATATTCGAACAGGTAGTAAGATTTGTTTGTGTTGAACTGTCGAGTTGCAAGGTGTGGTGAAATCCTTCTACGTCTCTGTTTAAAAAGACAACGAACTTTCTGTGGAAAGAGACGCACATGGATGACCTCACCCCTTTTCTTTTAGGAAGCTTCGAAAAGGAACTGTCGCTTGATATACCCCTTCAAATGCGCCCATCTACTCACTGCTGGTGATCCTTCCTTCTTGACAAGAAGACGTATAGCTAAGATTCATTTAACGCAATAGTCGGGCTTTTTATCAAAATATAAAATGCGTGTGATGTCTAGCTAAAAAGTAAACAGTTCATTCATTTAAAATAAAATAAAAGACTATAAAAATAAAAGAAATACCAGAACTTTTAATTTATAAAATAATACAATTAATTATCACAATAATGTCACCCTAACGATGGCGTATAGGCATTCCTTATCAGGCTAGCGTTTTAATTATCACAGCCTACACCAGATAAAATAATATCAATATAATGAGACGAGAACAAAAACGGTTCCAGTAGTAGATATTTGTAAGACTCCTACTTGATTTCTTCCCTGAAGTTTAACGCCTATCTTGGACAAGTTGGGACAAGCTTTTGGTATCTCTATGCGTTATGAATGGTTGAGTGCTGAAAACTATTGTGGGATTATTTTTGTGCTTACATTTTTAATCGTCCCAATAAAAAACAAATATTTAAATTATTTTTTATTACTTAAGAAAACATCTCAATAATATTGTATGTGTCACCAAAATTATATCACATATTAGGTTATTGTATTGTTAACCAGTTAATTATACCTAATCATAAAAAAAATTATTGACACCCCTCCCCTTATAAAAATCCTGCGTGCGGCCCTGATACAGTCCATTTTTTGTAGGAAGGGCCTTTAATCAAAATATAAACATATACAGTACTTTGAGTACAAAATTAATAACATTTTCTGTGATTGTTATTTTAAAGGTACTTATACTATCTATAAAAAGTTAAATAATATATTATTATTATTATTATTATTATTAGCACCGCGTCTTACTACCCGTTCGGGTTATACGCACTTACGCTAATGTGTAATGGTAGGGTGATTGTGAGATGAAATGGAGGACCTACAGTTTAACGTGGAATCCGAACCACGGTGGAGGCCTGGCATTCCCCACATTCACAAGATGTCTTGTCAGAGGTGAAGGAAGGGTTTGGTAATCAGATAAATCTGTGCCGGGACCGAGGATTGAACCCC
>CABFOW010002454.1:12770-24911 GCA_902141385.1 Timema californicum | reverse complement strand
GGAAGTAGGGGGGGGGGGGATAATTTTGAAAAAAAACAACCCCTTAGTGCCTACTGCCGGAATTCAGAACCTAACCTTCCCATGATAGATAAACTAAATCATATGTGACTGATCCAGGGGTTCTTAAACTTTTTGCATTTAAGTCTCACTTCAATATTAAAATTAATTGTTAAGCCTCACTTTATTGGAGAAAAATAAATCTTTCAGGTTAAAACTAAAACAAAAAGAAAGGAATAAATATTACATTGATTACTATATTTTCTGACAAGTTGTCTGGATAAAAAAAAATTAGTTTAATATTTGTACATGGAAGATAACTTTAAAAGTTAGTACTTTTAAGCCCTGCGTTGCCTGTGGCCTTTTTGCTTCCAATCCTGTTTTTAATTAATTCAAAAAACATGCCAATAAAAAGATAAAAATAAATTACACTGCTTCAATGATAAAACAAAATATTAGCTTTTAACAGTTACTGTACACCAAGTCGGGGGAAGTGAACGTTTATTTCAAAGATATAACCATGGCGTGCCTCATCTTAACTCCCCTCGCGCCTCACAGTTTGAGGAACCCTGCCTTAGACCGTGTGCAATGTGTGAATATTATTACTAGTAATACCAATGTAAGCCACGAACACTTACCAAGTAGTGTACACAACAAAACCAGCCAGAGTAATATTTCGTTTTATTTAAAAGATAAAATTTACGGACAATTTGGGATAGGATAGTAATAAATTGTTTTATTTTAACGATTATAATATTATAACTTCTACTTTACAAGTATAGACCCTCGAACACAATGTTTGCTTAACTACGCAGTTGTTTCCATGTGTATATGATCTGGGTCATCAACACTTCTGACATACTGGCTTATCAGCCTCTTATCACTGCTTGAGTGACCGAGATACACGGCTCTGGTTCGAATCCAGACGTTGATACCAGATGTACCCACATCGGTGGTCATGTGATCTATGGCATCGGTTTTGTCAGTAAAATTTCATCAAATTTTGGATTATTATTTGATAAGGCACCCAAAGGTGTGCAAGCGGGTCACTTGCCCATCTCTACCCCTGCTCTCCGCTCCCCCAAGATCCCAAATAATGTTAATAAAAACTCAAATCATATGAAGTAGAGCTAAAATATAGAGCAAGTAAGATGAGCCGAATAGGATACATTTTAAGATCAGATTTAGGTATTGACATTAAAAAGGTAGGCAGCAACGCACTTTAAAAGTGTCCCCATTTAAAAAGAACAAAAATAATAACTTCAATACATTGTATACAAGGTAGTGGACAGATTTATTTTGTTTAATATCTAATTTACTGTTTGAAAATATAACGGTACCATAATAGCTCTATAATGGGTAGCCATAATTTTGATGATTAAGTAAATTTTTGTTGCTAAAGCTTTCAATATAAGATGACAATGATTACACCTGGGATTGTACTAATAGAGACCCCAGAATTCCTTGAAAACCGTAAATAGCTAATGTTATCAAAATTATTCAAAAGTTGGAAATAAACCCGATTTGTTGAAAAAGATTAGAATAAATTCAGCATTAATTCCTGAACCAAGGAATAGTGCGTAGCCTACATCTAGCACATTCATAGAGATTTTTATTAGATCTACCTGCTATAAAAATTTGTGCAAAAAATAATTTATTTAAATAATTGCCCTAAATTACTAGCTATAAAAAGAACTCTAGAGATATTTAGGGCCTAATATTCATTAATTATTTTCTTAAGACTCCAATGATTAAATGGCCCCTAAATTTCATTCCGGCTATGGCCTTAATTGTACGTTCCACTACCCCCAAAGTAAGTTTATGGGTGCCCCACTGCTTCCACGTCAAGTCTATCACTCTGTTTAATCAAACTCTAACCTATATGTTCTACTAGCGCGCTAGCGGAGAAAATATTACATCACCTGAACTCCGAGTGCTTGAACACAATTTGAAAGGCTATTAGGATTCAATTAATGAAAAACTAAAATGTTTCATTCTTGATCTTTTAAATAAACATGATTAACAATTTTTTTTATGAACCATAATTTTTTATACGATGCCCAAGGAGGTATGACACACTAGCTACAAACCACTGCACTAGAGGGGGCTGAGGAGGGCATATGGGATTAATCACTGTGAATTTCACATCTGATCTTCACGTTAACGAAGATCTCTCCCTCGTCTTTGCCACTAGCTGAGACGTTAATAATCTTAGTGTTAGGAGTGATTTTTAAAACAACGAATTAGGTACTCAACTCACTATGGCGGGATAAAATTGCACGCCACTTAGGTGAAGCGAGATTATGCTAATCATACCTTTAACCGTCGAACTTAATTTCATACTACTGGTGTTCCTACATACGTAGGTGTATTTCTAGAAATGAAAATGTTCATGTAAATTTTCACTAGGTGGGCTAATAAGTGAAATGGCTGGGTTGAAGAAAGCAGAACTTAGAGCTTGTTACATATATGCGTGTGTGTGTGTTTGTTACGGAAGGGTGGGGAAGGAGGTAAAATTTGGATGGTGTCGAGATAAGCTGGGAGATGTCAAAATTATCCCTGTGCAGTGAAGAAAGATAAAAATAGAAAGTAATTTATCTAATTACATCCTTATGCGGATAAGCTCGACACTAGCCAGTGAGACTTGGGTAACGTTGAAGACTATTTGTAAAACTAAGCAAGTACTGTACATTACCTACTTCCAATGTAGGTATTTTTCGATATAACCTATTTTGGAACAAATGGAACAAACAATAACTTATGAAACTTATAAATTAAAGTTGGTTAAATCATCACTGGGGCACTTATGCCCCATTAGTTTTGAATGGTAGAAAGAGAAACAATTATTAATTTACTAAACATAAAAATGTTATTTGAACTGAAAGCTACTTGTCAAGGGTTTTATGGCACTTACTGTTTTTCCTTTTTCTTTTAGCACCGCATCTTACTAACCCGTTACTGCTGCTAGTTACGCTAATGATTTTAAGGATGATAAGGGTTATATTTATAGGAGGTGTACCCACAATTTATTTGAGAGAGAGAGTGGAAAACAATGTTTGTAAAAACCTCTGTACAACTAACCAAGATTTGAAACCCTGATCTCCCTTGTCATTGGCAATCTAGTCGACTGCGAGAGTAATGCCTTAGACCATGCGCCCACCGAAGCGAGTCACTTACTGTTGGTCCACATTTCTAAATTCTCTAAAAGATCTTTCTTCTTTTGAAACTTAATTGAGTGACATAAGCTTTTCACGGCATATGGGGATCTGGTTTTTTGTGTAAGCTTGAGGAAGTGCCCCGTATTTATTCGCAAGTGTGTAAAATCGACCATATCTGACCAACGACGTAGAAAGTTAATTTTTTGGGGGGAGTCCACTATAAATTTTAACTTTACTTTTAGTCAATAAAAGTTTGTATACGTATATCGGTATCTGGTTATATTAAGTTTGGTCATAAGCGATTTCTACTTGCTATTTTTCCAAATTATGGTCTCGACTTTTCTGAAATTTTATTACAATTTAAGATGAGTAATTTGCTATCGGCAAGCCTATAACTAGATTGCAGGCTCAAGTTACGAAGTTTTTTTAAAATATTTGTAACACCTATTTTATGATTATATTTTTGTGTCAGTGATTGATCAACACTTTGTAGCTATTTTTAAGTATTAAACATTATAGCTCAACTTCTTTCAAAACCATAGGCTAACTTATCCCAATTCATTGAGACAAACAAAAATAAAATCAACCGATGTTTATTTTTGTTTAAGTACTCGTATGTGTGTGGGGAAACTCGTATGAATAGAGTCAGTAATGAATGGGGGCTGAAGGAATGCGGTTTGATAAGGAATCCAATAGGTCAATGAAAAAGAAGCGTCTTAAGATGGTTTAGGCATGTTAACTGTTGAGAGGATGAGTGTGTATCGAGCGACAAAGCAAATATATGAAGGTAGAGTGTTTGGGTCAAAAGGAAGGGATAGGCCATGTAAGAAAGACGTGGGTGGCTAAATGTAGACGAATGTGTGAAAAAGAGAAACATTAACAGTTTTAAGAATAAAAGAGCACGCATGAGTCAGGTGTATGGATGTTGTTGAAGCGAAGGAAGTATGCAAGGATAGGGAAGTGTAGAGAAAGTTAGTGAGGGTGGATTATGTAAGGAGTGGTTTTTTGAGCTGTATGTATGTCTATGTTAAAGTATAGTAAATGAGGGACTTGTTGGTTGTTTCTGAGGCAAGCAATTCTTGACGGGACTGCACTTGTTTACTCTTTCCTCCCATTCAGTATCAAACGTGACCTTTAGAATCAATTAACATACATTCGTTCATTAGATTATTGTGTGTGTGTGTGTGTGTGTGTGAGAGAGATGTACTCGTATGTGTGTGGGGAAACTCGTATGAATAGAGTCAGTAATGAATGGGGGCTGAAGGAATGCGGTTTGATAAGGAATCCAATAGGTCAATGAAAAAGAAGCGTCTTAAGATGGTTTAGGCATGTTAACTGTTGAGAGGATGAGTGTGTATCGAGCGACAAAGCAAATATATGAAGGTAGAGTGTTTGGGTCAAAAGGAAGGGATAGGCCATGTAAGAAAGACGTGGGTGGCTAAATGTAGACGAATGTGTGAAAAAGAGAAACATTAACAGTTTTAAGAATAAAAGAGCACGCATGAGTCAGGTGTATGGATGTTGTTGAAGCGAAGGAAGTATGCAAGGATAGGGAAGTGTAGAGAAAGTTAGTGAGGGTGGATTATGTAAGGAGTGGTTTTTTGAGCTGTATGTATGTCTATGTTAAAGTATAGTAAATGAGGGACTTGTTGGTTGTTTCTGAGGCAAGCAATTCTTGACGGGACTGCACTTGTTTACTCTTTCCTCCCATTCAGTATCAAACGTGACCTTTAGAATCAATTAACATACATTCGTTCATTAGATTATTGTGTGTGTGTGTGTGTGTGTGTGAGAGAGAGAGAGAGAGAGAGAGAGAGAGTGTGTGTGTGTTATCGACCAACCGTCAAATGCACTGTTGCGGGAATAGTCTGGTATTCACATGTATTTGGAGGAGAGTGCTTCTGATAACAAGAAAAATAAATCAATATGCGGCTGAAAAGTCTCTCAAAGAAATCAGATTACTTCTTATTTGCAAGATAAATACCCAACACTAATTGTACCCAGAAAATATGTTCTCCCATTCACTGACAAGTAACAACACAGCCACTCATGGAAATAAAAACTATCTCATATATAAGTTTATAATGCTCTAGCCACGTTACTTAAGAACCTACAAATGTGAACGATTATTATGTTTTGTACGGAGAAGAAAATATCATCCAGACGATACTTGGATTCAAAATACGAGTAGATGAGAACATAAGCTTTGTGTGGGCTTCATAAATACAAATACAGTTTATGTTTTGAAGCAAAAGTGGAGAGCAACTTCCAGTTTCTACATCAGATGGCAGGAAGAGTCTAGACTCTAGAAGGCTCTTTACTCGCCTTCCACCACCCAACCTTAAGCCCAATACAAGTCCTATACGTCAAGCGTGAAGTTGAGACGTCCGTGAAGTTGGCCCCGCCTTAAAAATCATTTTATTATGATTACGACAGTTGGTACAGGATTGTTCCGCAAAAATATTCAATTGTTTCACATTTGTTTTGGCACAAACATGAAGTGAACGTGTGACACTTTGTTTATTCATGAGGCGCCAGCTTCACGGTAGCCCCTCCACTTATTAAAAATGCATCTAATTATGATTGAAATCGTTTTCCCCCTAGTACCACGTTTTATTACCCGTTTGAATTATACGCTTATGTACTTATTACGCTAATGGCTTTAGGGATTAGGAAGGTTATATTTAGAGGAAGCGTACCAGCACTTGCGTGGAGGGAGATTAGAAAACAATTTTGAAAATTTACCTTCAGTATATCCGACCGAGTTTCCCGTCATCGGCAGTTTATTTTACTGCTAGAGTAGCGCGTTAGACCACGCGAGTACCGAAGCGGGTGAATTTGTTTATTCTTTGTTTTTATCGTAAAAAGTTTATTTTGCTAGGTTTTGATATGTTCACAAATGATATATTTATTGCGACAAAGCGGGGGGAAGAGCGGGGATCTGGTCAACTTTACGGTAGCCCACCCCACTTATGTTTTTGTTAACTATTTGTTTTTAGTTTGTTCGATATTATTGTACGTACTATGTTTGTTTTTTCGTTCTTAGTTCTCTTATAAACGCTAAATAAACTTGTGTCGTCAGTGACAGCCCTTTGGGGTGTGTGACCTGTGCAGTTGCACAAGGTTCCGAATCTGGAGGGACGCCACACCAGTCTTTGAACTCCTCCCTATGCACAATACAGCAATAAAGAAGGAAGGCAAATTAGAAATGCTCAAACTGTGGAAATCCCGGTCTGCACCTTTTCGTATGCCTGTAAGACTGCTCGTCAAAGAAAGTATTTTTACAGAACTACTTTTCATTACTGATCTCTCGTCGTTCTCCGACAGCTTAACAGGGCATCCATGGTTGGAAGGGTATTATTATGTGACAGCAGAAGGTTCTTTATTGCAAACATTAACTGAACGTGATTATCGCCAACCCAGTCAGAAATAATTATTATTTACCTATTAATACTATATTATTAATAAAAAGTTTTATCAAACGATTCTGATAATACTTCCCTACGGATTACTATATAATTGGCATTTTTATAACTTATTGAATGAACAAAATATATCAATAAAACTTTTTTTGTGGTTGTGGCAACAATAGATATTGACGTACATGAAATAATTAATTAGAAAGTAGACTATTATTTTCACACTCGTTTCTTGTTATGACTGACCAAAATAATAATAAAATGCTTCTATAACTTAGAGAGAGCCATACAAAATAATCGTTCCAAAATAAAAGTTTTTATTTTGTAAACGATGTAAGAACGCAACTTTCTTGGCGGTTTGAATAGCGTCATCAACCGCCCTTGTTACTGCTGGTTCACCATATTGATTTCAGAAGGGTACGCCGCATTTTAGAGCCCTCGTTTAAAAAGCATTTTTTAAATGAAACATAAACGCGGTTTCACACCCAAAAAACCATCCAAACGATTATTTTCATAAATTCTTGTTTCAATTATGTAAAAACAGTTAATAAATTAAAACAAAGTTTTTTTTTGTGAATCTAACTGCCAAAAGAAACAAACAATCAACATATGGTCTTGTATATATACATGCCTAATCACGCCATTCCCTTAAGGTTTAGGCAAGAAACTGTGCATAGAGCTAAAAAAAACTCGATACTTAATCTATCCTTACTGACTTTCTTCACACATCCCTATCCTTGCATACTCCCTTCACTTCAACAACATATATAAACCAAATCATGCATGCTATTTTATTCTTAAAACTCTTAATGTTTCTTTCTTTAACACATTCGTCAACCCCACTTGGCCAGGTCTTACATGCCCTACCCCTTCCTTTTGATATTAACTCACTCTACCTTCATATATTTGCTTCGTCCCTCGAGCCACACTCAACCTCTAAACATGCCAAAACCAAAGAAAGACGCTATTTTCACATTTACGTATTGGACTCCCTTTAAAACCTCACTCCTTCAAAGCCCAATCACTACTACTATGTCCATACAAGGTTTTACACATACACATCTAAGATATCTCGTGTTTCTCCTGACTTCACATCCATAAAACAATGTTGACGTTAACACACTTTTATATGCTGCCATCTTTGCCTCTTTCGATACTACTTCATAGTCCACATACATCCAACTAATCTCTGAGATGCATTCACCCATATATCAATTTTACCATCTAGACTTCCATTTTTACAGAACATTCTGCCCAGATACACAAAAAGCATTCACTTTTTCTAACAGTTTTCCATTTTTACTAGGCTGTAAATCATTTCCTGATCCATCTTTCTCAAAAACTATCACCTTAGTTTTGGAGACATTTATACGAAGATCCATTCTGCCTGTTTCTACATTGAAACGATTTAATGCATCCTGCATCTCACTTTCATTCTCAGCCATTAATACGGCATCATCTGCATATAATAGCATTCTCACTTTCACATTGTCTATTTGAACACCAACCATGTCCTCACAAACATCCCTCATACACCTATTCATGGAGACATTAATTAAACAACCACGGAGACATAACACAAAACCTTGCCTAACTCTTTGTTCAATGTCAAAACATTCGCTCAAAACTCCATGCACCCTAACGCACGCTTTGCTTTCATCATATTCACCATAATTCCATTTACTAACAATGTATCCGCACCATACTCTCTAATAAGATTCCATAACATACGATTTCTCCAGATCAACGCATGCACAATAAACTTTCTTCCTCGTTGCCATACATTACTCACTCACTTGCTGCAATGCAAATATCTGGTCCGTGCACCCTCTACCTGACATGAAACAACATTGCACGCCCAAAATATTGTCCGCAGATTTTTTCACGCATCCTCTCAATTAGAAATCTCCCAAAAACTTTATCCGGAATACCCAACAAACTAATTGCCCTATAATTTTTGTAGTCACTCAAACTGCCTTTGCCGCTTATAAAGGAACAATAACTGCCTTCGTCCAGTCATTGGGAACATTTAAAATATCAGCATAAACATCGATCAACTCACACAATCTGCTTAGTAGTATCATGCCTCCACACTTGAGTATTTTACCTGTGATATATATGCCCGTAGCCTTGCCATTATTTTAACAGTTTCTTATCTTTTAGCACTTCAGCCATGGTAATTATTTCCATCATCAGAACAATTTTTCTATTTTATACTAGTTTTTCTACGTTTTCGCCATAAAATTGTTCAAAATAATCCCTCTATCGCTCTCTTATACTGTTTTCATCACAGATAATCTCACTACGTGCACTGTGAATGACATAGATTTTCCTTGCAGTCCTTGTTTCATTATCTTTACCCATTTCAATTCTTTCTTCTTCGTTGTCTCATTTACGCTTTGCTCTCTTTCGTTATCTTTACCCACTTCAATTATTTCCCCTTCTTTTAATCTCATTTGCTCTTTACTCTTCTTTACTACTATATTTGCATTTATTATTTTATCTTTTTATACCTCTCACGTTCTGTTTCGCTCTTCACAGCAATCATTCGTTTCTATGCTTATTTATTTTCTCTCACAGCTTCTTTCACCTAGATATTCCACCACGAATCTCTTTTTAAGTTTCCCACCACCGCAGATCTACACACATCTTTTGTGCACTCAGATATGTTCCAATCCCTTTTTATATCATTAACATTTATTTTGACATTCCATTAATGTTCTTGTGAATCTAATTTTTCTTTGGGCAATCTTTCATATTTCACTCTCCCACTTTTATCTTGCTTAACACTCCTGTGCTCCTTACAAAAATCCTACCTAATTCAACTACTGAAATCACTAGGAAGTTATCCGTTTCACATTCAGCTCCACGCACAGCCATAGTATTATTTACTAAACTATACATCTTCTCATCATACATCACAAAATCAAGCATCGTTCTCGAACTGCCCCTTGGCCTTTAACATCTATACAAATTAATATATTTGTGCTTAAAGCATGCGTTTGACACAAATAAACCTTTTTCTAAACACAGACTCAATAACTCAGTACCATTCTCTTTTACCCTGTCACCACTAGACCTTCATAACACACACTCTGAATTCTCTCTCTAGGTACCCACCCATCCATTCATATCTCCAAACAAGATAATTCTTTAGCCCGGTTTACATGCATTTAAGACTACATTGAGCTCATTCCAAAACTTCTTGCAGATCAAATATTTTGGTGAATGGATACAAGGTAGCTCTTCCTAGCTGTCGGATACCACCGCTTCTATCGTGGATGTCCTATACCTGCGATCCGACCTATCTGCAGTGAGCTTGGAACAGGGTTCTATTATAGACTAATATCATTTCTCTATGGTTATACTCACGCATCGTCACAGCACCTTCTTTTGTTTGCTACTATTACTTTCGATTATGTAGTTAGCTATTGTGTTGACCACGAATACACGGTTGGGAAGGAAAATGTGTCATTTATTTCCAAGTCTAGCACTAAGTATTCAAACACTTTCAAACAAGTGTCATTTTGTCATTAAAGATGAAAGTGATCTATACAAACTTATCAAAGTTTATTGATCAATCTATGTCAGTTTTAACCACCAGAACATAAGGTCTTGTTAACAAAAACTATAACAAAAATCTACCTTGTGCTCAAAATTGTAGGAGGAAATAAAAATGCTGATTTAAATGTGATGTACAAAAAAGTGTCCCTTCGTTCAACAATTGTTTTCTAAGTGAAAGTATGTCATAAAAAGGTGCTTTTTGTAACCTTAACTTATCTTCCCCGGCAAAGATTTATCTGATTACCAAACCCTTCTTTTACCTCTGACAAGACATCTTGTGAATGTGAGGAATGCCAGGCCTCCACCGTGGTTCGGATTCCACGTTAAACTGTAGGTCCTTCATTTCATCTTACAATCACCCTACCATTACACATTAGCGTAAGTGCGTATAACCCGAACGGGTAGTAAGACGCGGTGCTAATAATAATAATAATAATAATAATAATAATAACTTATCTTCCTTTTAAAGATAAGTTAAACATATTTTATTCTAAGACTTAAATATAAAACTTATAAATTGTGAAATTTATAAATAAATACTAGCCATTATAAAACAAATTGTATCTATTTTTTTTTTAAGTTCAGAATTTTTTGTAATAATTCTATTTCACACATTTATTTGAACATATTTTTAATTTATGTACTGGGATATGAAATTATATCATTCAGATCTTACAGTACAATAATATACATGATATTTTTCGCATCAGTTTAAAATGATTTTCGTTAAAATAATTTTGTCTATACACAAGTATTCAGTATCAAAATTAATGTAGAATGTTTGTTGAGTAGATAAAAAATTAAGAATTAAATAATATGCTATAACTTAAAAGGTTTTCTTATTTTTGGATTCACTGCTAGAAATACATTACTTATAGGCCTATTAATTGCGACCTATATTAAATTAAATTTATGTAAAAACCCCTATTGGTGACCTGGTGGTCTAGGGGTAAGATGTCAGACTTCTATGCTGGCGGCCGGGGTTCAATCTTCGGTCCCGGTATAAATTTATCTGATTACCAAACTCTTCCTTCACCTCCGACAAGACATCTTGTGAACGTGGGGAATGCCAGGCTCTCCACCGTGGTTCGGATTCCACGTTAAACTGTAGGTCCTCCATTTAATCTCACAATCACCCTACCATTGCACATTAGCGTGTGTATAACCCGAACGGGTAGTAAAACGCGGTGCTAATAATAATAATAATAATGTAAAAACCTAAACTTTCAGAATTTATTGCTATTATATAATCATTTTAATCAAATTTGAATTGATTTTATTATTTTCTCTATAATATTTTGTTCGTTGAATAGGAGTGAGGTACGAAAATTAATGTAGTTGAAAACTTGCTAAAAAATTAAAAATTTTTCAACGTAAATAATTATATATACTTTGGTGATAATACTTGTTTAGTTTTTCTCATATGTTTTAATGTCTCAAGTATTGAAATTTTATTTATTTTTTGTCATAAAAGCGCTTTAAACTTCAAAATATTTAGAAAGTATATACTCGTAGAATCAACAAATATGGTACAAATGGATTTTTTTAAATATTCCGTTACAAATAAATATATATATAATTAATATTAATTAATAATTATATATATAATTAATAGAGTATATGAAAATTAATTTCTTCATTAAATTAATTTTCATATACTCTATTAATTAATTATATATATATATATATGTATATATATAAACTTTGTTTGGAGACCTTAAACAGGTATTACAGACTGGTATAAGAGTCACCGGTTAAGAAATGTATAAATGTTATTGTGAGTCTTTCCTTTATGTGTTATTTTTTAAACGTGAACTTTTTGCGCACTTTTGGCCCTATCCAAATAATTAGATGCTTAATCACTTGGTGACATTCGAGTTAAGTTTTTGTATTGACCACTAGTTTCTTGAAATTTAAGTTAGTGGAGCAAACTATTTTCACTATATTCCGCTAGCCTAAAGCGCATTTGAGTTTGCCTCCACTGTCCACCCTTCCCCCCCCCC
>CABFOW010002454.1:0-12703 GCA_902141385.1 Timema californicum | reverse complement strand
GATGCAAGATGTAAATAAATTATGCCACGGTGACCAATTTTAATTTTTCCCTGTTCATTGCGTGTGTCATCCACCAAAGTACCCAACTTTATGAAGCAAAATATGGGTCGCCGGAATGTTGAGGTTCGGCTCAAGGCTCGGCTTGCTAGTCTGGACACAGCTCTATCTGCAATATGAAGAGGTATTAAATGTTTGTAGTGGGCCTTAATAACAAAACAAACCTATTTATCCTGTAAAAATACAATTTTAAAGCTACTTGTAATTATCTTATATTTATAAACTATTGTATTATTTAATCAATCTAACTTAGATCTTCCCTTTATTAGACAGGAAATTAAATTAATGTATATTAAGTTTCTAGTTGACAGAAAAGCTTAGACTATAAAAACGTATTTTTGGGGGGCTTATTATATACAACATTTCACTATACTTTTAGGTATTTATTAATATTGTTTTATTTGATTTTCAAACCACCCCGTGGTGTGGTGGCCAGTGCACCTGGCTATGAGCTTAGGGGTCCAGGGTTCAACCCTCATCTGGTACCCTAGGTATTTTTCTCGAAAGGGGAATCACCCCAACGGTCACCAGGTTTTGGTAAGTTAGGTTCAAGTGTTTCCACTGGTTCCACGCCCTGATACTCACTATCTCCATCGTCTCATCTCATCTGGACATGAAAAGAGTTTCTACGGAGAGGATGTAAGATTAGTACATTAGGGCCTCTCCTGGGAAACGGTACATTAGTACCAACTAATCTTTCCACTACTGGGCTACGATTGATATAGTCCAGACGTGATATAAATATACACCCAATTAGTGAATTAGACCGGTTCATGAATCAGACAAATGTCTGCCCATTCTGTGAACTTACCTCTCCTCCTGACCATTTCACAAACTTTGCAAAAAATAGTACAGTTCATGAAGTGGCTATTTCATGAACTGGGCATCTCCAATCTTTACCCTATTCATTCGGCCCGTGAGATGAACAAGCGAAGAACAAGTTTGATCATTAAGTTGATTTAACTTTTAAACCTTTTTAGAATGTAAGGATACGGCTTGGCTAAGTTGTTTTGGGCTCGTTTAATATAATATATCAATACATATTTCACTTACACTTGTATAGTATGATTTTGGTAGGAAGAACAGTATTAGTTAGTTACTAAAGTTACTAAAACAATTTTACATATTCATACTTTAAGTCATGTTATCTTCAGCTGTCACTTTTGATAAATATCATCAATAACTATAGAATAACACAGATAATATAGTAAAATATTATCATTTTTGGCTGCAAATAAATATATTTAAATTTCCTCTACTGTTCTTACAACCAAAATCAGGGTATAGTAGATAACCCTATAACTACCTGTTCATAAAATGGGCAAGAGTTGAAGCAATTTTTTTCCACTTCGTGAAATTATCAATAGAAGAGGGCAGTTCACAAAAATAGACAAAAATTCACCAAACTCATGAAAAAGCAGTTTCACTATTGATGTGTAACATGTGAAATAGTTTTAGTGACTTTTGTAAATGTTAGTTATTATCCTTCCAACCAATATCTTAAATCACATTCAAGAATGTGTGCTGTCTTTTCAATCATAGCAACTACGTGGGTTATGTTGTTAAGTTTAACCAACAAATAGTGTTAATAATCACAGAATTATTTAAGGGTACATTTATTTCAAACCAAACTGTCCGACATCTTAGCTTTCGTTGTTAAGGTCAACTCATAGATTAAACAAAAACAACACACACACAGTAAGGATATAGAGAACACAAAATATGAAATTGTTTTGTATCAAACCAAAGAGTAGACCTACAGACTTATAAACAAGAATTCCAGCAAAAGAAATCATTATTATGTTTTCACAGATAATTGACGTATTAATTATGTATTAACTCCAACACTTTCCCTCATTAAACAATTTCTTTAGTCTTTGTCTAGTTCCATTCTGTGACAGAGACTCTTGAGTCTAGGTTTATGAAGTGGCTTAGTCATTATAACCGTAGTCTGATGTTCAAAGGTCACTCTCTTTATATCTATAGTGCCCTCTGTGACAAGCTCCCTCACGAAGAAATGTATGTTGTGGATATTCTTTGTCCTATGATGATACTCTGGATTCTGAGCCAATTTTATAGCTGCCTTGTTGTCGACTTGAAGTTCTGGGTTCCTCTTCAATTCCTTGAGGTCTTCCAGAAGACGGCTTATCCACACCATCTCACGAGCTGCTTCACTGGCTGCATCATCTTCTGCTGTGGAGATAGCAACAGAGGTTCGCCTTTGGCTGAACCATGAAATTACTCCACTTACATACATACACACACACTACGCCTGAGGTTGATCGTCCTGTTGTCAAGTCACCTCCACGATCAGCATCACTGTAGCACTCAAGAATTCCTTCCGTGATTCTTGGCCTATGGACAATGCCATAGTCCTTAGTGCCCTGCAGGTAGCATAAAAAGCGCTTGATACGAATCCAGTCTTCTTCAGTTGGGTTTTTCAGTTTTCTTGATAAAACTCCAACAGCATAAGCAATGTCTGCTCGACTTCTAACCAACAGGCACATTATTGCCCCACTGCCTTTCTGTATGGAAACTCTACCTTCACGTTGTTTTCTTCTTCCTGTTCCACTGGATGCTCTCCTTTAATTATTGGAGTCCTAGCTGGTCTACATTCACTCATGCCAAAACGTTCTAATATATTCTTTGTATACGCTTTTTGACACACTTTGACTGAGCCATCACTCCTAAGTTCCAATACTAAGCCTAAGAAATATGACGCAGGCTTTGAAGTAATCTTAAATTCCCGTTTCAGTTCTTCAGTGAATTCTGATGCCTCTCTTGGGTTTGATGCAGCTACTAAACAATCATCCACATACAAGGCCACAAATAGCCTTTGTGATCATTTCTCCCTAGCAAACACCACTTTGCTTGAAACCAAGTTTAACAAGGAAATTTACAAAACGTACATTCCAACATCAAGGTGCGTGCTTAAGTCCGTATAGACTTTTATTAAGATTACAAACTATATTAGTTCCATCACTATAACTTCAGGTTGTTGCATGTAGATTTCTTCGCCCAATTTTCCGTATAAAAATGCGGTGGATATATCAAATATCAAATTGAGTGAGTGTCTTCATTTGCTGCAACATTCAACAGTGCCTTAATAGTTCCTAGTTTTGCTACAGGGCTGAAAGTTTGATCATAGTCTTGTCCTTAGCGTTGAGAAAATCCTTTGATGACTAATCTGGCTTTACGTCTCTTAATAGTTCCATAAGGTTATTTTTTAAATTTATACACCCACTTTCAGGGTATATCCTTTCGGTTACTCGTTAATGTGTCCATTACCCAAGTTTCATTTTCTTGTAGAGATTTTATCTCACTGTTCATTGCACGCTGCCAGTCTGTACTACGGCTACTCTGAATTGCTTCAGTGTACGAACTATGCTCTTCCACGTCAATTTCTTCACCAGCTGCAGTCATCATAAAGTCATTGAATCTTGACGGGGGTTGAAGCTTGGATCGATCTCGAAGACTTATTTCTGTAGCTGGAGTAATCACAATGTCTTCGTTTTCTTCAGTATGCTTTGAGGTATCTAAATCCTGTTTATCAATAATTTCTTCGGATTCGCTTTCACAATCTTAAATTGCTAGATCTTAATTTTTCTTCGGGACTATTGATTGTTCTTGGAATATAACATCCTTTGAACGGATTAGCTTATTTGTATCTTTTGACTAAATACTTACTGTCATATCCAATCAAAATGCCTTTGTATGCCTTTTTATCCATTTTATTTCTTCTTTGACAAGGGATATGCACAAAGCATTGACAACCTATAATGCGTAGGTGTTTTAAACCTGAATAATTTTGAATCCACAGATCATACGGGGATTTCTCTTCAATACTTGATGCTGCTGTGTTCATCATCTCGGCCCATAAAGCCTGAGTAATCTCTTCACGTGCATGCATCATAGCATAATCTGCTTCAACTATTGTTCGGCTATCTCTTTCACTGCAGCCGTTTTGCTCTGGTGTATATGGCATCACCAGTCGCTGTTTGATTCCATTTCTTCTTAGAATTTCTTGAACAGTCTTACTATCGAACTCACCACCATTATCGCGAAGAATTTCCTTCACAGCATGTCCAGCAACTTTAGCCTCAGATAACATACGCTCCAGTCTAGATGGAACTTTGGATTTTTCTTCCATGAAGTAAATATAGCGAAAACGACTGTAGTCATTCTTGAACAGTACAAAGTAGCGATGACCTGTAAAAGATTGCCTAAATGGACCACAGGCATCCCCATGGATAAGTTCTCTTGGTTGAGTTTCTCGATCTCGGGTACTAAACTTGAGCCTATGGGCTTTACCATAGATACAGCCTTCACATAGCTCATTATTTAACTCAATCTCACGTCCAATAGTGGCTTTGGCGTGTATTTTATTCTGGTGAGCTAATCTTTAATGGTACAATTGTAAAAGGTTGTAACTAAACATAGCATTCACATCAATTGACTTATTGGGAATTACGTTTCTCAAGGTAAGTTTAAAAAGTCTACCGTTTCGACTTCTAAAACCAACAAGTTTCACTTTACTATTTACTTTCAAGGTACATACCTTAGCTGTGGATGTAAATTCAAACAAAGGAAGTTTATCCTGAGCAGACAGAACAGAAAACAAACTCTTCTGTATATTAGGAACATACCACACTTCACATAGAGCTATTTTCTCCCAATGTCCATTGACAGACGCCTCTACTATAATTGTCCCTTTCCCTAGTGCACTTATAGGGTCTCCACTTGCTGTTACCACTATATGTTTCCCTGAAAACCTATCATGCGTTTCCAATAGGTCATATCGATTTGTCACATGAATTGTTGTACCAATATCCACAAACCAACTATCTCGATAACATTCAGTAAGTAATACACTTGTTGTGGTCATAAGTGTAGTATCAACTGAATTATTAGAACTAGCCGACTTGGGAGGTCTGCCCTCAGCTATCCATTTACTACAATTCTTAATCCTATGTACTATCTTATAACAGTAATGACACTTCATATTTATATCAGAAAATTTAGAGGTATTTGGCTTACCACTTGACTTAATAAAAAATGGTTGAGTAGATTGTTTATGTGCTTTTATAGCTAAAACTTCTTGGTTTGAACATTCCTTATCTTTATAAGCTAAAGCTCTCTCATAGGCACAAAACTGGCATGTGAGGTTATATAGTTTACGTTCATTTTTAGACATTAGCAACCAACTTGACTTAAATGAAAAATATTTTTCTGGTAAGAAGAGTATTCGAGTTGAATCACTTTCTGCAGAAACCAAATACAGCAATTTGCACAAACTCTGCCATAAACCTGGGATTAAACACACTGTTTAGCTAGAAACATACGCAAATAAACGTGTCTGGGCCCATAACCCGTTAAGTTTAGCCAACATAGAGTGTTAATAATCACAGAATTATTTAAGGGTACAGTTATTTCAAACCAAACTGTCCGACATCTTAGCTTTCGTGGTTAAGGTCAACTCATAGATTTAACAAAAACAACACACACACACACAGTCAGGACATAGATAGTACAAAATATGAAATTGTTTTGTATCAAACCAAAGAGTAGACCTACATACTTATAAACAAGAATTCCAGCAAAAGAAATTATTATAATGTTTTCACGGATAATTTACATATTAATTATTAACTTCAACATATGCTTACTTCAGTTTAGTGTCCAACATGACCACCAGACTGAGTTTATGATTATGTTTTAGTTGCAGCCATGACCGCGAGGTTTTATTGGTGTCTGGGGCTGGTAATGTTATCAACTCTGATTTATGCGGAGCGTCCTTTCTACATCAAGTGTCAGGACAGTACCGAGTGTGGAGTGGGACGATGCTGTTCCATAGGTAGGTGCAGAAAAATACTTTCTTCTTTCTTGGGTTTGGTTAGAATCAAATAAAATCTTTCATAAATACAGTAGTTTGCAATATCACTTAGGAATTAACATTTTTGTCTTACTACCCGTCCAGGTAATAGATAGCTGTACTAATTACTCTGATGATTTAGGGATGAGGATGGTTAAATCTAAAGGAAATGCATCTGTATGGAAATAGAGTGGTAAATCATTTAGGAATAACCACCCTCACCACACACAACTTGAATTTTAACCCTGATTTCCCCAAAATTGATAATACAAGCTATGGTGGGAGTGACACCTTAGACCAGGGGTCTGGAAACTTTTTGGTTACAGATCAACTTATAAATTTCTCAAAGATCCTTCAATCACCCACCGTTTCTTCAATCTATTTTAGCTCTTTTTTTCTATACATATTTTCTTTATTACTTAAATCCAATCTTCCCACCTTCAAATAAAAATTTAAAATAAATAAAATGCACATTTTTATAAAACTATTTAAATTTCTTAACACATAAGTGCTCAAGTTAATTTTGATCATACTCAAGTATTATTTGAAAGTACTTGATATATTTTGCGAATTTGAAATAATTAAAGATTGACTCTTATTGACGATGTAGTTTTATTATATAATCAACTGAAAATTGTTGTGAGATCAACCACTTGCCGATCCTTAACATAGATCATGTTATCACTTATCACCAAAGTGACTAATTCAACTTTGAAGTCATAAAATTAGATGATAGCGATGTAAATTTTCCTCTCCCAGGTTGAGCTAGAGTCATATGGGTGTGACTGTGGTCATGTTTTGCGGGAGGTGACGTGTATGCTGATTGATAACATCATATTTTGACGATCTATTTATTTTTAGAAGAACTTTGATTTTGTTTTACAAAAGATTTTGGTCTTTATTTTATAGTAACTGAGTTGCTGTTTCTGGATGAGGGTGTAATCTCGTGGTGAAAGCTGAACACTGTCAATTGTTCTCTTTCTTTTGTTTTTGTAAATTGTATAGTTGCTATATGGATAAAACATTTGTTTTTATAAGGAATTAGCCATCCTCCGTGCTAAATTGTTTTTATTCTCCTGGTAGTAGTGCGCGCTAAGTTATTGATTGGTTTCACATTCTACTAACTTTTGAGGTGTGAAGTCTCCTGTTTCCTGATTTGATGCTTACCGGTACTTTATTTGAAACTTCTCCCCCCACCCCAAAAAGTAAACAAAAAAGTTTATATCTTGAGAAGGCCTCTCATTCACTCTTAACCAATGATATTCATACTATACTGGATGGAAATGAACACACCCCTCGCAAAGGACTAAAATGTGACGCTCAAGTTTGTCGTCTGCTGCATTGTGAGGGGACACATTTAACATTTTCTTTCAATATTCTTGTGTGAAAACATGTTTCTAAAGAAAGAAAAAAAAGTGTTATTGTTTGAAAATAATGAAGTATTATACCACACTTGGCTGAAGAAACATTTATATTAAAGGATATATAATTCAGTTCTACAGGTAATATTGTACCAAAATGAATAAAATCTTCAATAAACTAAAATATGTAGCTATCACCCATGATGTTTACATTCTTCCAAGATTACAATGTAATTAAAGTTGGTTTTTAACTTGTATATTGGTTTCAGAAACCAAATGATATCGAAAGGTTGATAACTATAATGCAATAAGATACCTATCTTAAAACTTAATTACATTTGTTTGAATGACAAACTTTGTGTAGTAGGGCCTAGCTTTACATTCAAACAATTTTACTATATTACAATGTATTTAAAGTTGGCTTTTAGCTTGTATGTTGCTTTCAGAAACAATTTGATATTGTGAGATAACTATAATGAAATAAGATTGCTAACAACTTGTTTACTTTGTTAAAATAACAAACTTGGTGTATAAGTCTTACGTTCAAATATCATTTAGGTTATAGGCTTGTTGAACTGATTACTATATTAACCTACATAACCTTATTTAAAGAAACAAGTCACAAGGGTTGAACGTAGTAATGCTCTTCAAACCTTTTATTAACACATCTATTTCATTTAACTAATCATACATTGATATATAATTATATTCATACAAATTAGCGAAAGTTGTCAAAATGCCACATTGCCTTATATGTGTGTAGGAGAGAAGGAGATATTCGAATACTCCCTTCTCTCTTACAAAATGGTATGCAGAGGACAGCTCAAAATTTCAGCCACAGATGGCCATCTAGTTATATTATAGGTATCAATGCTTCTACCTTACTGACATTACTGTGGGTTGTGGAGTAGCGTTCCTTTTGTCTTCTTGAATTTTAAATCTGCTGGAGTGCTAACACTTTAGGACTGAAAATGTAGATTGCAATTAATTTATGTATTTCTCCAAATCTGATCTAGGACTCGTTTACAATTTATAATTATTTTTTTATTAATCAGGGCAATGGAATAATTCCTAATATGTAAAGATTCTTTAGTTTAACTTGCAACCTAACCTTTTTTCAAATATAGATCTAATTTCCAGTTTTTGACAAAGATGTCTGGATTCCTTCAATATGGGTGATTGTATATTTTTTTATTTTCTCAAATGACTGCCACAATTGTCAGAAAACTATATTATTTGGGAGGGAAGGGGGCAAGGGGCTTTGTTAGGTCATTGTTATTTCTCTCCTTTTTAAATAGGTTGGTCGGGTTATATATTATCTATTGGAGGTTGAAAGTTTCAAAATTTTGCTGAGAAGAGCTCAAGGAGTATGTGTAGTTCATGGAAGATTCAACTAAAAATTAAATCATTTCCATCTAATGAGTTCTCTAAGATATCATTGTTGTGATAATTTAAATGTAAATTGGGTCTAATAGACCTATGGTTGAAGCTTATCCGTTATCCACTTGTTTTGTAAACTAGGTAGCCTACCTTTTAAGTCCTCCCTTTTTTCTGTAATGATGTTTAATTTGGGTCTAATAGACCTATGGTTGAAGCTTATCCGTTATCCACTTGTTTTGTAAACTAGGTAGCCTATCTTTTAAGTCCTCCCTTTTTTCTGTAATGATGTTTAATGTTTATTCACAGCTCTCTGTGTATCTATGGACTAATTATTTTAACTGGTACCTAGGTTCAAAATATTCTACCTTAAAGAAAAAATTTATTATGTTTTATATTATCTGCGTATAACCCGAACGGGTAGTAAGATGCGGTGCTAATAATAATTTTATATTATCTAATTTTGGTTTTGTTTCTTCTTATACATTATTATCTTTAATTATTCACCTACTTAATATCTTTGCCATTATTTTAGCTAATTTATACTCTTAATGACTGTTAGCTATTTTGAAAGAAGTGTTGGTTAACATGAGTTTCCTTCCTCTCCCTTCCCCCTTACGTGTGTTGCAGCGGGCAACAGGTACAGTGTCCCAGCCTGTGGGGCCCTACAGGAGGTTGGTGGAAGCTGCCGTCCCGACGGCCATCGCACCTACAATATGTCACTCACCTATCCTGACGGCGCCACGGTCAACTTCACCAACATCTACTATTTGTTCTGCGCGTGCGCACCGGGACTAGAATGCGACAGAGTGACATCGTCATGTCAGGAGGTGGACGAGCTTCTGGATGACAACTACTTGATCCAATAAAATCCCAAGAAGAGTCTCAATTCATCACAGCTTGGAAGACCTCTTTTAAAACCAGCTTAATGACATTTTGGACTCCACAAACATTGTTATTCGCGATTACAAGTTTTAGATCCTCTTGGTAACATATTGAACATTGAACAAAAACCTTTAAAAAATAACAGATACTTTTTTTTCTCTTATTTTTGCAGAGGATTTAAAAACATGTAAAATATATAAAAACTTGTATAACTAAGTAAATTGGAAGTTTAACAATATGCATCTCTGTCAGCTGTCACTAATGTGTGTTGTAATATTTGAAATTCATACCATATGCTTCATCGATCAATATTACATTAACAAATGTAACAGATTGGGGAGGAATAAGTCACATAATAAATACATCAAAATCCAATATATTTTTTAAAATCAATATTAAATATGTTTATTTTATTATTTTTTTAAATAAACTGACGCTGTAGCTCATTCTATCCTTTGTTGTACAATACTGAATCTGTTCTTTAAACACAAATAATAAGTCAATATTGTGTCACATTTCTCTATGAGACTCCATACTTACAAAGAATCATAACATGTAAAAAAGACGTGTAGTGGCAATTGTTATAAACCTGCAATGGCCACAATTTTGGGCGCAAACATTCCGACCAAGAGCTGATATCAACTGCGCCAACTTGATGATAGTGCAACCATTACACACAGTAGACAGACATTATGGCGTGTCTATCATTAGCTCTGTTTCTCATGAACTCTGGGACTAGAGCCACTGTGTAATTACCAGGGAACCAGCCCTTCTCTCCGTCACGAACACGTTCCCCCTGGTACCAGCCTACACAACAACAAACTAGATCAGTGTTCTACCAACACAAGTGAAGGGAGTTTATTGTTTATAACAAGGTTCGTGAATACTCAATACCCGCATATACTAATAGTAATCCATTAATTTATTAGTATAAAGGAAACACACAAAACAAGAGAACAAAAGTAAAGTAAAAAAAACTATAACGCAATATATAAAAACATAATGGAACCAGAACAGTGTTGTACAGTACTAAAAATTGGTACAGATTTGAATGTACCTTAGTATCTAATAGAGTTCACATTATATTATCTTTTAGGGCCTTGGCCATTCCTCACCATCAGAAGATTTGTTGATAACGTTGATAATATCGGACACCTCCAGACTCAACTCATCATTCTGCTTGGCCGTATACGACCATTTGACTACCACCTGTGGCCAGTCTTCTATTTTCTTTATGATCTGACTAGTCCTTTCGGGCTGGGGAGGGTTCAAGGCTTCCGTCCAACGATGGCGGTCAGACTCGCAGGTAAAGTAGATCAACTGGACCAAAATAAGATTCGTAAGGGTTTGTGTTATCAAAATACTGATGTTCGGGAAAGAGAAAGAGACATATCACTAGGCTTGCTCTTGTCTGGGTTGTTACATTCCTCACACTCGCATAATGTTGGAATTTATGGTCCCTCCATTTACTCAAGGCAAAGATTATTTGGAGAAAAAACATGGTTTTGTTTTAAAGGACCTGGAAAACTCCACCTTTTAAACACTATATTGTTGGGATCAATCGTCGAAAATATCATAATTCAATCTTGCTAGCTAAAGGTTGTAAATAAGCTTTGTCAGTTTACCCTGAAAGGTAGCAGTATCACCTTATTACAGTGTTGCTTTATATTTTAAGGTGAGCCATAGTGGAACCAAGAAAAGTAAGGTTGTTACCTGTAAGGATGTCTATAAAATGTTTCCCCAATTCAGCCAGATAATTATTTGTATTTGAATTAATAGGCACATTTGTAGTTTGAAACATTCATTCAAGATTGATCCCTATGTTTCTTCGAGTATTATGAGACTGTTTGTGAATTAATTAACAATACCGTATTAAAACGGTTGAGTTTACCGAAGCACTTGAAGCGAGATTGTATTATATTGTATCAACATTACACTAAGCAAGGAAAGATACAGAAACAAATATTTTAAAAGACGTTGGAAAAACGTTCATTTGCATGCATATGCTACATCGAGTCGCACCCACTTGTCGAAGTCATAATAGTGACTACATTGACTGTCGCAATCTTACTATTAAGTCAGAAATGTTGGAAGGAGATGAATATGATCCATCTCTTGCATTGTAACACCTTGCGTTCAGTCAATAAGAAACAAATATGATTGAATTACTAAAATCAGTTAAAATCAATATTTATTCAATCTAGGATAATAGTTCATGGAAATGTATATTGCCAATCTTGAATCAATAGTACAGTAATACGATTTGATTCTTCAAAATGAACAGATAATAATTGTTGAGAAAAAAAAATCAAGAAAAGCTATTATATGAATAGTATTAATTATAATAAATTATTCCTGTGATTAAGAAAGACCAACAAAATATGTTAAAATAGACATTTCATTCTCTTAGATTGAATTTAGAGTTAGTTCCAAACTTGGATGGTGTAATGATATTGGTTTGGATTACTATAAATTATGTAAAAAGTCATGGATGAAGGTAATTTTTATTTAAAATAACATATGTAGAATATCCTTTTAAGATTCATCCATGAAGAAACATGCAGATTTTATAAATAATGGGAAAAAGATTTCACCACTAAAATAGATTTTTTATACAATATTTCCTGTTAAAAGAACAACTGCGCTATTTCCTGTTAAAAGGAACAACTCCGCAGTACTTGGCAAAGACGTCAATTCCCTATACCAATAAGAAGCTAGCCTTCACAACACCTGTCACCAGGACTCTTTATATTAGTTTTTACACAGTTGATGACGGGAGAAAGATGCAAGGGGTATGTCATTTATAAGCTGTTGTGTGTATGTTTAAGGCAACTCCACCTACGCACAAGTCACACAAATCTAGCACTGGCAGTCACAGTCTAACACAGTATAAAATAACTTACATTAATATCACAAGTGTGCAGTAGTATAAAGCATTTAATTGGAGTTTGTATAAGTGATTAACAGATGTCATTTAAATAAACCGTGTGTAAATAAACAGCCATCAATCTTTCTTACATTTATTAATTATACCGTTCTAATTAGTGCTCGACCACAGAGCTATATACAGCTGGTTAAACGGTATCTTTTCCGGACAGTGATGATAGGCGCTCGACCACGGAGCTATAGACAACCTAAACATCATCACAGC
>CABFOW010002453.1:86476-101163 GCA_902141385.1 Timema californicum | reverse complement strand
CATCTATTTATTAATATAGTAATAACATAAAATATAATATAAATGAAGAGGGTTTTAGTAGGTTGATGCCCCAATTCTGCAATTTCCACAAGAAATACATCAGTGTAAGTGTATTTTCCATCAAATGGCGCTACCCTTAAGGGGATTTGTTTGCGTTATAAGTTCGGCATGGGCCGAATTATTTTTCAAATGAGTAAATATGATAAAATGGAACCCTCCAAACCCCCATTTTCTCTCATAAAATATTGAAATAAATCTTAATTGGCTATCAAGACCTAAATTGAGTTGAAACATTCTCAGATATCAGATCTTTGTCACTTCACCACTCAAATATTGCCACGATATACATTATTTGAGATGACTGAACAAATCCGATCTTTGAGGACGTTTTGGTTAGCGTTTTATATAGTTTTAAAACCAAACAATTACCCCTCACCACTACCTCAATCCCTCGGGAACTACAGCCAAATAAGAGCAAATGTTACACTAATGTCACAGGTCCTGGAAATAAAGATAAGAAAGATCGCATCAGTTGGGTTTGCTGGTGATTAGGTCAAGATATTTAATAAGGTATTTGATCTCAGTAATATCTTTATACCTAAAGATTGGGGTGGAATATTTCAACATCATTTTTTTTAAATCTCCGTCAAATTTATAGTTAAGCTAAATAAGTATGCTAATTAAGTTTATTTGCTAGAGTGTGCCATTTGATCTCAGTAATATCTTTATACCTAAAGATTGTGGTGGTATATTTCAACATCATTTTTTTTAAATCTCCGTCAAATTTATAGTTAAGCCAAATAAGTATGGTAATTAAGTTTATTTGCTAGAGTGTGCCATGGAGTTTGGTTTCCAAGACTATAGGTTTTTACTTTCTCACTATCTTACAGGTAGAGAAAATATTGTGATCGTAATAAAAAATTGAGCTCGAGATTTCGATTAATTTCGACGTTTCATGACCCTCCAAATCCAAAAAACTGTTTTTTGAATTTATGTCTGTCTGTCCGTCTGTACCTCAGATTAGAGCCTAGACTATTTTATCGATCGGGCTGAAACTTGGGTATCTAGGGTTTTCATAGGGTTGTCCCGAGGTGTTTTCGGACATGGATATTTAAGGTGTGGTTTACTGAAGGGCAAAAAGAGAAAATATACATTATCTCAAAATCGGCTCTTAAACGATTTAGATTAAATTTTATTTCTAAGCATTGATTAATATTATAAACAAAATGGTTACTCTAAATTTTTCAGCAAAATGATTTTAAGGGTTCCAGTCTGAAGCGTAAATTCTCATTTTTATCACATCTCCGAAACTATTTGAGATATAAAATTACTTATCATCGCAAATATATAGGTCTATTTATAATACAAGTGGAAATTTCCTCATCTCCGCAAATATTTAAGATACTAAATAACTTATCGTTGCAAAATTATAGTACCTTTTAAATAAAAAAAAATTGAAGTATATATCTTTAGAAAACATATAGTTTTGGAGATATTGGCAAATATATTAATACAATTTTGTGAGCTTTAGTTGTAAAGAGATACTATTTAAGTTTTATCGCTATAATTCTCTAATTCCAGAGAGTAAGAAAATAAGTATTTCAAAAAGTATATGTTATTTTTTATTTAACCATGTAGGGGAATGATTGTAAAGCAATAATCTATCTTTATTGTTTTAGACTCAATAGTCAATATTAATCTTTATGTTTGGTCTACATTTGTAATGAGAAATTTCATAAAAAAAATGATAACCATAAAATCTGCAACCCCTAATAAAATGTCAAAAATTTTAACTGGAAATCAAAATTTTAATACAAAGTATTGGCCCTGGTTGACAAAATGTCGATCTCCTCCCCCCCGCCCAAAACTCCCCCTCCCAAAAAAAACTAGTGAGGACTTTAATTCTTTAAAAAGAAAATCATAAAATTTAAATACAGGAGTCAAAAAATGTTTAACCTAGGTATAACGCAATTTCTTCTAGGGCTTGCTACTGTATATTATTTCATTTCACATATATTACCAGTTTTGAGTTAATATATCCATTTTTAAACAATCGAGTGAGAAAGTCCATGCGGAGTTCCATACCATTTATTTGTTTGAAGTTTACTGTCGAATAAATATACATACAAGTAATTGAGTCCAAAGAATTAATGGAAATATAATTGCTATTACAGCTGGGAGCACAACAATTTATTAGTGTTTACATAGCCCTTATCATAAAATAACTGTTTTAACCATAACGATGTACACACATACAGCACCCAAACTTATCGATTCAAACAGATTAATCACATGAGAAATAAAAGTTTTGCACGGCCAAACAAACTGGACAATTACACAATAATAGTTGCTGAGAACGCGGATGTGTGGTTGACCAGGCTTCTTTCGCGGTGTTGTCAAATTTAAGTATCCCGGTCTTTAACTAAAGACGGTCGTGCTTCAACACAAATGACGTCTTAGTAGTCAATGTAGGTATAGTTTAGTGTTTTAGTAGAGGAAGCATTTTTTGGAGGTTAAATTTTAAAATATTTACTCATTTTTAAATTAATTCAGCCTATAACGAATTGATAACGTGCACGATTCATCTTAGGAGCCCATTTCTCTACCAATATTACGCTGACAGCATAAACTGCATAGAACTGCAGTTGTTTGCATTATTCTCATCAGCACAATGAAATGTGTATCAGTTTAATTAATTTTTAATAATATATTTTTACAAGTTTTATTTATGTTTTAAAGTGTGGAATGTGGTTTCACTGGTCTCAATTGCACTGTTTTCTTAAATAAAACATATAAACCCACACCACGATTATACGTCTGGTTCAGGCCATATTACCTACCCAAGTTATGGGTTATCCGTGGGGTGAGTCGGGTTTAGATGCTTAAGTAGGCTACACATTATTATATAAATAAATATACAGGTAGTATCTTTATAAAAAATATCCGCAAGGATTTTAATATCCCATTAGAAATTGTTTAACATTGGCAAGTTATAGGATGGCAGAAAGAAAATATAAGGTTTTCCTCTAACTGGCATTCGATTGCCTAATAAGCTCCTCTAAGTTTTCTCTCGTAAAAAAAAAGTGATTAACCTACTGGATAAACTTAAATGTTTTTTACTGTGTCCGCTTCCCATAACTAGCATTTCTTTACGTTGGGACTTTTGACACAGCAAACCACTGGCTTGGCTAGTACCTTATATTTATTTACTATCGCAATGGTGGTCACTCAGTCAAAGGAATTGGTCTTATAATATAATGAATTAACGATT
Organism: Timema californicum; assembly: GCA_902141385.1. Taxonomy (NCBI): domain Eukaryota; kingdom Metazoa; phylum Arthropoda; class Insecta; order Phasmatodea; family Timematidae; genus Timema; species Timema californicum. The sequence continues at coordinate 97,892 of CABFOW010002453.1, read as the reverse complement.
ACGATAAGATCAAGGTTTTATTCTCGACTGGGTGTACTGAGTGTGTATCTCCACATTGTATTATCGTTATGGTTTTCCCAACCTCTCTCCACTCTAATGCTGATATAATTTCTCTAATTTCCCTCATTTTACTAAGCCAACACAATGTCATGTGATAATCTAAATATTTAAAATATGTGCTAAGCATAAGAGGTTTGACCCAACTAATAAATTGAAAATAAACTTTTAATCGAATCAAAAGTTGACTTTTGATTATTCAAACTACTATTGGTTTTTAAAGATGGTTTTTGTTTGTTAGTTTTTAACCAGTTAAAATTTCACACCTCAAGTTTTATTTCCTAATCCATATTATTAAGATAGCTCTAGGAAGAAAAATAGTATAACCTAAGTGCAACCCGCAAGGATTTGAAACCCAGCATCCGTGATAAGAAATAACCAATCTGGTAAAGAGTGACGCTATAGTTTTTGTCCTCATTTCTACCGATTTATGTGAATAGTGGGGTGGGAAAAAGCCACATAGTTTTTAATGATTAATAAATCGCACCATCTGATTCAGTGTTACCAAACGAGAAACCAAGTGACTTGGTAACTTTTCGAAACAAAGAGCGCTAGATGTGAAGATGGATCGGTCCAAAGGAGAAACATATAAATCTCGATGATACTTACGGATAGTGGGGTGTATTTGAGTGCTGAACACATCTATCAACTTGTTGGAAAGGCGGGGGGTCATCATTATTCATGCAGGGAAAATAATCTGTCCTTCACTGTCTCCTCTCCATCCTTTCTTCTTCCCTTCCTTCCTTCCTTCATACCACCCGTTCTAAAGCGCTACCGCAGAGCACAGCCTTTTTAGACACATGTTTACAGAAGCGGCTTGTGGGATTTACATGCCAGAAAACTCGAGATTTTAGAGAAGAAATATTGTTTTATTTTCGCCCCGCTGTGTTACGACTGTATGTGCGAGGGTAGATGGGGGGGAACCATGGGAGATATGGGCTCTTGTATTATTCCGACACCACTTGGGTGCATTGGTTTAGTTCCGGCATGCCTCTACAGTACTACAACACGTGTTAATTTGAGTTATGGATTGTGAGCGTTTTGTTTTATATTCCCAATGTTAATAGTTTTGGTAATTAAAATGCACATTTAGTTTGAGGTAGGAATCAATACAATCGCCAACGAACAGTATTAATTAAATGCAGGGGAGATAAATGGTAAGTAAAATACAAATGTTGACTATAACACTTTGGCCATATGAAAATTACACAACAAACTTTTTTATTAAATTTTTCAAATAAACTAAGAAACCTTCCGGGTGGACTGAAACTCCACAGTTGATAGCGGACCTCTGGAGGAAGGCGCATGCAGTGTTGCACGCGCCGCGCCGTCTCAAGAGTCCCGTAATGGGCAACCAGCCTTACGTTAGCTCTTGACCAATAAACTTTTGTATTATTAATTAGCACCACGTCTTACTACCCGTCCGGGATATATGCTTAAGTACTAGTTAAACTAATTAATTAGGAATTGGGAAGGAGGAATTTAGAGGACGTAAACCCGCATTTGCGTGGATGAAGAGTGTAAAATCATCTAGTAGCCCTCCCCCCCTCCCCCAATCCACCAATCCTAGTTTCGAGCCTCAATCTCCCCGTCCATGGCAGTCTAGCTCAACACGACTAGCGCGTTAGCTAATTACGCCATCGAGGCAGGTACCAATAAATTTATCTAGTGTGTGAAATGCTCCAGCCAACCACTAACAGGTGTATGAATTGGTTAGAGAAGGAAAGAGACCCTAATAGCAACAATATTACAGACTTTATTCAACACCATTGTGTCTACGAATTATTAATTCTTGGTTACGGAGGAGCAACTAGGTTTGATTGGCTTTGATGACCCTCAGAGAACATTTAAAAATTGTGCCCCTTTAAAATTTGGATTAACTATTTTATTAGTAATCAGACTCGTTACTCAATCTAATACAGGTTGAAAAACAATGAAAACAAATTAGACTTTTATTGATTAAAAATTGCTAAAGAATTTGGCAGTCAGGGCACTTGCCGCACCTTTCTCACCCGAGCTACGCCACTGCAGTGAGTGGCCAACATGTATTCTGGCGATCATCGCGAGAGATAAATATCTGCACGGAAATCCCCAATAAAAAGTTATATACAAATATCAAAAGAGTGATTTCATTATAATTGACAAGGGTATGTCACATGGAATATAAAATACAATCGATGTGAGCAATTTTTGAGGACTGAAGGTTTTTTATTCGATACACCTTTCACTCTACAGTCCAGTTTTCATGGTAAGGACCTTATCTTACATCTAGAAAAGTTCATACGTCAAGATATATGAGCCACAGCTGGAACTTTTGTATATATTATCTATACCCAAAAAATAATTATACTATTATAGTAAAACTACAACATATCAATGTTAAACGCAAAATGATATTTTTCTATTTTATAAAAGGTCCTCCTATACTCCAGCTTGAAACATTAGTATTCACATTTGTGGCTGTCAGTGTCCACTAAACGTTGAAGTGACACGACAACTACATTGGGGCCTCTGCTATTTAGATCACTCAGGGTGTTCAACATTCTGCTATTTAGATCACCCAGGGTGTGCAACATTCTGCTATTTAGATCATCCAGGGTGTGCACCATTGATTAGCATGACTGGCATCAATTAGCTCAATTTGGATCGTGATATAACTGCATTTCAAGCTATATTGAGACAAATGGAAGGGAAATTAATTAAACGATGTTAAGCCCCAAGAATGTGAATGACGTCATAAAGCACAAGGTTGGTGGTAGATATTTCAAAGTGTTGAAAACTTGTCTTAAGGACGGTGTCTACCTGTGACGTCACGGCCGATCAAGATAGGATTCCCCGTGATAGTGAATTTACGTTTCACTCAGCGAGCTTTAAAGATATAACGTTGAAACAAAAACCATAACTTCTTAAATAATTCTAGAAATAGTCACAAAATGGCTAAATAAATTTACTTTTATGCTCGATTTACTAAACCTTTATAATTTTTTTTTTAGTATAACGTCCTACCAGCCATTTTGTTTAAACACCTATGTACTAATTACACTAATGGTTTAGGGATTAGGAATGTTTAGTTCAGAGGAAATGAACCCACATTTGCGTGAGGGGAGGGTGGAAAATCATTTAGTAAAAAATCTCAGTGCACCTGACCGGGATCTATCCCCGATCCCCCGTCTTTGGTAGTCTAGTCCAACATTAGAGTAACGCGTTAAACCACGTTGCCACAGAAGCGGGTTAAACCTTTATTAACGCGGTGTTGGTTGTTTAGGCTAGATTAGTATGTAAATCATTGGGTTAGTTAGCACCGAGTCTTACTACCCGTTGTGGTTATACACTTATGTATGACTTACTCTGGTAGTTTTAGGGATTAAGAAGGTTATATTTAGAGGAAATGTACCAGAATATGCGTGGAGGGCGAGTGGAAAATAATTTGGTAAAACCCATCCTAAATAAACCCCACCAATGTTCAAACCTTGACCTCCCCGTCATCTGCAGTCTAGTATAGCACGAGATTAGCACCTCTCTCAGACCATGCGGCCACCGAAGCAGGTAGGATACACGTTACTCTGAGGTTATATCAATATTACTACAATAAAAGGAAACAAATTTCATTAAACTGTAATTAAATAGAATTAATATTTTATCTAATTATATTGAATCACACAGTTGTGTTATCTTGAATAGAAGGCATCGTATTTCAGCAGTAATCTGCACTATCTTTGCCAACAGACGGCGTCCACTCTTTTGATATGGTTCGAAGGTGGGCTGATTCCATTTATTTATTATTTATTAACATCAAACCCATCGGTGACTGCTGTGAAATATCACCTATAAAAATCCCTTCTCATCCATTATTTATTAGGGTAATATTTACATTATGATAAAATAATGTAACACAAATATTTTATTGTTATCATTCTTATATAAAGCCACTAAAACATTACTTATTGTCAATGCGTGTGAAAGAAACTTACTCTAAAAAAAAGTGAAATATTTGTTTTCTCACATTTCCTAGTTTTTCATTCATTCATTCATTCATTGCTTGTACAGTTAGCTCAGACTACAACCGAAACTCTTCTAGCCCACAATTCTTTATCTGTAGGATTCTGGTATGAGTAAATGTTTAGAATTTTTTTTAGTCAATATTCATTATATTTTATCTGTATTAGTAATACTATTTCATAGGTATTGATAATTATGATCCAAACTGACAGTTGCAGATTATTTGACTATATGTATATATGAAAGAAATTAACAACATTTTTTACTATAAAAAGTTCCTTCCTATCTAAATCAGACTATATAGTTAACACACTATAATTATTGCACTAGCAGTCACACCATTTAAGGTGTCAGTCTCGCAATATATCGGATTTCTGGTGAAAGGGAAAGCAAGATTTCAATCTAAATCAGGTGTATTAGGGTTGGTTCTCAAAATATTATTTATCGATACTCTCTCTACGTTAGTGTGAACGCACTTTCTCTAAACAACCTACCTATGTCAGAGAGTATAATATTGCATGGCGAGTATAAACTATTAAATTTGTTAAATTTAGCCAAATACTTAGGTCTATAGTATGTTTTGCTCAAAATATCGTAATCTTTTTTATCTTTTTTAATTTTTTTTTCTGTGCCTCTTGCACATATATGTCAGTATGGAGGAGCTCGTGTGACCATTTGGGGTGTCGTTACTACTATCGAAATGGGTCTGAATAAAAGTAAACAGCAAAAAATAAGGTGAGGGGGTTGAGTTAACGTACCAGATATTTCCTCGTAAGAGTTTATGTACCATACATTTTGTTTACACCTGAAAGTAGTTCAATGGTGTTTCTCAATTACTCCCAACCTTTGCTAATCAATGAACTATCAACATTTTGTTTGCCTCCATAAATGACTTGCAAGGTGCATAATGCTTTACAGACTGCAGAAGGAAATATCGGACTGTGAGTGAACGTCAGAAAATTCCTCAGTCTAGTTACTTGGTTAACACATCGAAAACAATGCCCATGTTAGCGATTATGAAAAAGGCATTGATGATAAGTGTGAGTAATAGGGATATCTAGGGGTTGTAGGATTCGACCATTTGTTTTACTCAGGAATAGACCAGAACTAATTTTTAACGTGAATTAATTAAAAACAAATTTACTTCAAGATATAGTAGATTTCATAAATGTTCCTAAATATTGTAACAAGATCAATGATCGACTGTGCTTACCGCTACAGCTGCAACTTTTATTTTTCCTCCCTCTTCTCTTACTCCATCCTTGTATAACAGGTATCTTGGTGACCCTGTGTGGCAAGGTGTTGATGGTGGGGCGGGGTGGTAGCTTTATTGGAAGAGAAATCACGCGTATATAAGTCTCTTCTCTTACTCCATCCTTGTATAACAGGTATCTTGGTAAACCTATGTGCCAAGGTGTTGATGGTGGGGCGGGGTGGTAGCTGTATTGGAAGAGAAATCACGCGTATATAAGAGTCTGGGTTCACTTTCTTTCTTCAGGACATTGAGATTTATAGACTCTGACTATGACCTCTTATATACACGATCGATGATAGCCAGAGGATCCTCAGTCCGAGTTGAGGTTGGCCGAGTGAGTGGACCAGCGCGTCCAGGCTAGCATGCCCGGAAGTGGCAGCGTCATCATCGAATGGACCAGCGTGTCCAATGCGTGGGCTAGCATGCCCAGTAATTGGGCCAGCGTGTTCAGGGTGTGGGTCAGCGTAACCGGGAGAGTATCAGCGAGTCCAGAGTTTACGTAGCACGGGGACAAGTGGCGACTCATGTGAAAGACACGGGTGACGTTGCCATTGTTTATTCTTGTGAACTGTATTAATAGTGAACATTTTTGTGAATGTTTTAAATATTTGAATAGTTATTGTGTGTTTTATAGTTATTAATTTGTTTGTATAATTTAATTTCGTGTTATGTCTTCTCATTCTCTTATTAACTCACAAACTTAATTATTACTCATATTATTTAATTTAGTGACTTGTTTAATTTTAGTTGATTTAATTGTATCTTAATTATTGTATGTGTTGTTTTATTTTTAATAATCAAAACCATGAATAGTTCGTGTACGTTTTCAATCGTGTTTAGTCAGCAACCCTCTCCAGTATCCTTAAAAGAACTCGTGGTTCACACAGTGACGTGTGAATAGCCCACGGACCTTCGGGTCACGCACCAGTCCAACTGTTACAATATTAATATAACTACAACTAAGGAATTATTCTACTTTAGTGTTGTTTTAAAGATAGGATCATAGCAGGGCCCAGATTTTAATGACATAAAAATGATCAAAAAATAACGTATAAATTCTAAAAATTGACTAAACTTTCAAAAAATGACCTGAACTATTAACAAAAAACTTGTAATAAAGGCAGGGCTAAATCAAACATCCACTTTACAAAATGAAAAATACAATGAAAAGCTTTTAGTAACAAAATTTTTATTTTCTATTAAATATAAAATTGATCTACAAATATCTACTTCAGAAGTAGTAGATACCCCCTCCCAACGCAACCTTCTACAGCCTAGTTGCAGTCTCAACAGGAATGTGTATTTTACTACAATTTAACCAAAGAGGGTACACAGTTAATTGCCTGCACTATCTTCTTATTTCAATAACTTGAAAAAAATTACATTTGAGCATTTATACATCTATAAATTATCATTGATGTTTATAAATATACTTATCCAACATTAATATCTTAAAACTACTTAAAAGTGCCTAAAAATGACACAAACCAAGAAAGCATGATCTTAGATTCCAAAATAGACAATATAGACATTAATACAACAAGGGTATCATGAACAGAGTGTGATGAACAAAAAAATATGCGATGTCATCAAAATCCGGATCCTGGTGATCAGCCAAGTTAATATTTCTACCGTTCATGGCAAACGAAGTGTACATACCAATTTTGGCTCCCTCTATTATTTCAAAATTTTAAAATGAGTACTTACACAAATATAAATAACAATCGATTGCATTGTTTGTTTTTCCTTCTTGACCAAAAAAGCAGCTGCTTTGAAACAGAATCATAATAATATTATGTTATATTAAACCTCAAAATAACCAGTCACTTCTGTGTTTAATGGTCTAAGGCATCACTCTCGTAGTAGACTAGTCTGTCGATGACAGAGAGATTGGTGTTCAAATCCCAGTTGAGTGTACTGATGGTGATTTTCCCTATGTGGCTTTCCACTCTCACTCAACGTTAATGCTGACACACTTACTCTAAATTTAACCTTATTCATCCCAAGCACATTAGTCTAGTAAGTTCATATAGGTGAAACCCGAACGGTTTGTAAGACTTGGTGCTAAAAGGCAATAATAAACACACCACAACCCTCTATTGAAAGGTTCTTTCCAAACTGACTGTACTATGGTAAAGGATCAATCAGTCACAACAGTGAAGCCTGTGGTGACAAATTAATCACGGCGAGAGATAGTACTAAAACCAAGTTTGTCCGCCCCCCTCCCTCACCCCACTCTCCCAGCCTCCCCTCGACGCCTCGTAGAGTGATTGACGGGGAACGGCGCGCTTCGTACGTATAAATGTTCCCCACCTTTATCTTTTACACACCCTATAACAGATTGGATTCAAATCAGGGGTATTCGAAGTGATCACACGTGATTGAAACTGAAAAAAAAATATATAGTGGGGATAGATGGGGGATATGACCTATGGATTATAATGAAAAAAAATTACATTAGGATCCTCGTATCCGCTGACTCAGTATCCACAATTTCATTCATTTATCCACTGCCCAATTTTATTTGTTTTTAATTAAAGTAGAAATAGTTAATAATTATCAAAGCCTACATCATCACCCCACTTCATCGTCTCATTGTGGCCATTGTTCTATCATCATCGTCATCAGTGATCATCACAACAAGAATAATGGAGAGTAATGAGTACAATGTAGTGAATAGTATACCTTATTATTATGTACTTTATTTAATGTTGGTAATGTCTTACTCTGAATAATTTATCAATTAAACTTTATCATATTTACGTACTGTACGTTACATGAATATCATTGTATATAATAGTTGGGTATTATCCGTGGTTTCACGTGTGCGCGGTAGATCTAGGAATGGACTGCCCGCGAATACGGGGGCCCTACTGTACATATAAATAGTATTTTGAGGCTATATTAAATCCGCAAATTCACACCCATACACTCCCTAACCAAGGTATTTCCCTTTTAATTATATGAATATATTCAGCTGTTTCAACACCACATAGAGAAAAGGCCTGCTCGCACTGCTGTGACGTCACAAGTCTGCGGCCATGGAATGTTATTTTCTGTATTTATTGTTGGGAATGTTTTATATTAAATATTACCTGTTTAAGTATAATAAATTATTTATTTAGATAACATGTAAGCTGAACCTAAATTGTATGAAACCATACATTTCCGGGGCAAATATATTTATATTACACTATATTATTTGTGTAGCTTATTCATTAAGTAATTTTTAATCATATTCTCAAGAGATTAGATGAGGAACAAATATTATTTTGACGAGCTTTATAACTATAATAACTTTCAAATATAAAATATTACTCGTATAAAGTATATTACTATGGAGGAAAGCATAACAGGCAATTAAGATATTCACATTAAATTAATTAGTTAGTAAATGATATGATATTTAAATTCATAAATTAATAAATTTATTCACACGTCAATAGTTGCATGCATAATTTGATTACAAAATATAAAGTTACATTAAACTGTTTTAATATTTATCAATATTGGTAGGTTCACTTTGTACGAATCTATTTTTAACTTTATTATTTCTATTGTTCAACCGATATTATTAAAATTATTACTACACAAATAAGTACTACATCATATTAGCTTGCTATTCTTTATACAGGTCATCTATCTTTTGTAGGACTTACCTTTACACAAAAGTTTACAATCACATATCATAATCTGGACACATTCTTTGCATGTGCTGCGATAACCAAATATTCAACTTGATATTAAAATCTAATTTAATATTATTATTAGTACCGCGTCTTACTACCCATTCAGGTTATACGCACATACGCTAATGTGTAGTGGTAGGGTGATTGGGAGAAGAAATGGAGGACCTACAGTTTAACGTGGAATCCGAACCACGGTGGAGGCCTGGCATTCCCCTCATTCACAAGATGTGATCAATACACGTCTTGGCAGATGTGATGGAAGGGTTTGGCTATTAGATAAATCTGTGCCGAGACTGAGGATTGAACCCCGTCCCCCAACACAGAAGTCCAACACCTTACCCCTAGACCACCAGGTCACCCTAATTTAGTAAAACTATAATGTTAAACCGTGGTTTGTTTAAAATGTAATCACGTTGGTTAGAAATTAAATAAGTGCCGGTATACTTTGATTTGTTTAATAGTAAATTTTCTAAATACAACAAAGATTCCAAATCTAATAATATTTGTTAAAATCATTTCGAGGCAACATTCCTTCGCTTTTTAATTTTTCCGCCTCCATATTAAAATTATTATGAAAACTTATTTACCATTTGGTTTCACAATAAAACCTTAGATAAACTTTATTTATATTTATCCTTATAACTTATTAAAATCATTTCTGGAAGATTTGAATGAAGAATTTAATTACAGGCATGGTTTATTATAAATTATTATATTTGGGGTAAGCTATTTAGAAAAACTAGCAATAAAATTTTTAAAAAAATCAAATAAATTGTGATTGTACTGTGGTTATAAGTATGTATTTAGACATAACCTTAAATTTGATTTTTCATTACAACTTACTACCCATCCACGACTATTCTCATGTATTTACACTTTTCTCCATGCCGTTGGGCATGCAGTCTTTAACAATGTTGGAAGAAAAAAAACTACATTTGTATTTTTTGAAAGGTTTATCTCACCAGAATCATACTATAGCTGAAATTGTCTAGACTGAGGCAAGTAAATGAAGTTTGTTTGAACTTTAAAATACATTTTAGTATTTATATTAAACAAAATTTATCACACATGTATATTACTTTTACCCTGAAAGTCAGCAATCTTACCTTCTACTATTTTATGGCCCTATATTATAAACTACGCCATAGTGGAGCAATAAGCTTGCTACCTTACAGTGTAGACGAAGTGTACTGTACAAACCCATCGTATTCAAATTAGATCAATGAAAGGTATGTGGGTAGGGCGATAGGGACACGCAATTGTTCCTCTTTGACATATCCTTGGGCAGAGAAGCTATTGTTTAGGAGTTATTTTGGGGAGAGGCTGAAATGAGGTGGATCGCCATTATGCATGAACAAAATACGAGCGTTGTTTGACCATCCAAAGGCACATGCAATAATAGACCGGTTAAACGATTTGTCAATAAAAGTCAGTAAGCACATCGCCTGTGAATCTTTCTGGTAAAACATGTAGGCTTATCAGATTATTATCAACAATACCAGCCAAAAGCTTTTACTGAAATGTTACTGAATTAAAAACTGGACATAACCCTTTATATTACATCCATTACTACAAGAGATTTATCTGGATCTATTATGTATGCATTTATTATCTTCATTATCTATGAATTTATTTGGATCAATTTTCTATGGATTTATTTCAATCTATTATTTATGTAGTAACGTTTCTTAATTTTCTATGGAGCTATTTCTCTCTCTATTTTCTGTGCATTTACTTTTCTTACTTTTTTAATAAACTTAATTCTTCTATATGTCACGCATTTATTTTACTCTAGTATTTTATAAATGTCCTTTTCTCCATTATTTATGGATTTATTTAAATACATATTTAGGGATACATTTCCTCAATTTTCTATGAACTTATTTGAGTTATTTCTTTGAGGATATTGCTATCACCATTCTCTATGGATTTATTTGGCTAGATTATATTTGGATTTATTTTACTCTATTCTCTATGGATTTACTCACCTCAATTCTTTATTAATTTATTTGACTCTCACCTCTAAGGATTTATCTATCTCCATTATTTATGGATCTACTTTACCATATTCTTTATGAATTAATATAGTTTTATTCTATATGGGTTTACGTTTCTCAATTCGTTATTAACTCATTCTAATGTATTGTCTTTGTATTAACTTCTGTTAAGTCTTTATTAATTTATTTAACTTTATTCTCTATTAATTTACTTTGCTCCAATCTATGCTTCCCAAATATTACAGTTCTTATAATTCACTGGCTCAGAAATCATTCAAGAATACTTTATTTTCATTTCCGACTTTCTTAAAAACAAAAGTAGAAGGTAAAATGATAGTTTTGGATAGCTTTAATTATAATATAATGATAACATTTATTTTTCACACTGAAGGTGTTTCTCATTCTCAACCCTCCCCCCC
>CABFOW010002453.1:12991-86468 GCA_902141385.1 Timema californicum | reverse complement strand
CGGTCTCCCTCTCCCGCACTCCCCCCAGCGTTAGAATCCGCCAACACCAGCAACCTTCGGTAAACTATACGTTTTTATTTCATTGGTTAATTTTATTTTATTTTATTTTTTTAGACAATAATAAATATGTATTTAAAATTTATTATTTTATTTTATTGATAATTTGTTTTTAAGAGGTGGAGTTGGGTCCCTTTCTTACATAGGAATAGTATTAATACTTCACACTGAGAGTAAAGGGTGTTCAGGAACAATTATGTTAGTGGAGAAGGATTTAAATATAATATTTCATGGATTAAGTAACCAAGCTATATAGTTATTGTCATGTTTTGTAGTGCTTACAGTAGGGGTTCTCAACATTTCTAGGCTTGCGGCACCCTTGTAAGAATTTTCGTAAGCCTTTTGTTTTTCTCACTTTTATTTTTCATCCAAAGCAGAATATCAGAGTATAACATTAAACAATTTACATTTTGTTTTAATTTTATAATTATTTACATTAAAATAAACATGTTTTAGTTACTCCCTTACTGAGTTAATTGAAAGATATAAAAACATAAACACTGAATGAAATATATAAATACAGTTTTAGAGAAAAATAGATTTGGAAATCGATAAGTTAGCACACTAACCAACCAGATTGAGAAATAACTAAAAATTAATAACACCACAAAAAATTAATATTAATTAGTGGGTCATCAAAAGGGAAACAATTTTCTCAAATCATGTGCCGTGGCACGTGTAATTTATGGAAACACTAAAAGACAAAACTTTCTTTTGTTTATTTGCATTATTTTGTGGCAATATATTTTATTTATTATATTTTCTTAACATCCTCTCTCCCCCTTAAAATCTTGCGGCTCCCCTAGCCGATCTCACGGCACCCATGAGTAATAATAACACCACAAAAATTTAATATTAATTAGTGGGTCATCAAAAGGAAACAATTTTCTCAACTCATGTGCCGTGGCACGTGTAATTTATGGAAACACTAAAAGACAAAATTTTATTTTGTTTGTTTATTTGCATTATTTGGTGGCAATATATTTTATTTATTATATTTTCTTAACATCCTCCCCCCCCTCAAAATCTTGTGGCACCCCTGTCCGATCTCACGGCACCCATAAGTACCACGGCACACCAGCTGAGAATCTTTGGTTAAAGTATACGCATACCGTATTAAAGAAAGGGTGGAGTTGGGCCCCTTTTTTTTAGTAAGAAGGCCACCATTGACAGGTCTGAACAGGTTTGTACAAGTCTAAACAGGTATCGACAGATTTCGTTAAGTTCGGACAAGCTAGGAACAGTTCAGACAGTTTCAACCTGTTAAAACATGTACAAACATGTTTAGACTTGAATTTAAAATCCCGCTGTGATGCATTTTGGTAGCTATCTTGAGTGTTCAACTTAATCAAAATTGTCGAGACCTGTCGACACCTGTTTGAAAATGTATGAATGGGTCAGAACATGTAGAAACAAGTAGAAACATAACTAGCTATAACATATCAGAACATGTGTGGACCTGTATGAACTGGTCCAGAACCATCGATTACTGTAGAAACTTGTCCATACATATAGATGGTGAATTGCTCAGATTCTAACGCGCTAGTCATGTTGAGCTCGTCTGCCGAGGATGGGGAGATCGAGGTTCAAATCTCGGTTGGGTGAACTGGGGATGGTTTTTCCTAAATGGTTTTCCACTCTCCCTTCACGCAAATGCGGGTTCACTTCCTCTAAATTCAAGCTTCAGAATTCCTAATCCATTAGCGTAATTAGTATTTAAGCGTATAAACCGAACGGGTAGTAAGACGTGGTGCTAAATAAATAAATAAAATAATTGCTCAAAGAAACGGTCCAGCTTCATTCTTTTTTATAATACTGTGGGGTTGCCCTATAAACACTCCACGAGATGACACCAATAATATATTGACTATTTAAACCATGAAATATAATAATGAAACCATTAATCCCCCAAAAATAATTGTTTTTGATCCACCTCTTAATCTCAGTGTGGAGGATCAATGTTAAAATTATGGGGGGAAAGTGGTCCAGAGCTCTCATTTTACCTTCTACTTATATAATTATGCATACATATAGAGTACATATACGTATTCATATAAATAAATATCCATATACTTATTTACATTAATATAGGTCTACATATTTATATATACTTATATACATTTATATAGGTATACATATTTATATATACATATATATAATACACTTATACTTATACTTATACATATGCTATATATATATACATATTTATATATACTTATATACATTTATATAGGTATACATATTTATATATACATATATATAATACACTTATACATACATATGCTATATATATATATATATATAGCATATACATATTTATATATACTTATATACATTTATATAGGTATACATATATATATATATGTATGTATATATATATATATAGCATATACATATTTATATATACTTATATACATTTATATAGGTATACATATTTATATATACATATATATAATACACTTATACATACATATGCTATATATATATATATAGCATATGTATGTATAAGTGTATTATATATATGTATATATAAATATGTATACCTATATAAATGTATATAAGTATATATAAATATGTATATATATGTATACATATTTATATATATATATATATATATAATACACTTATACATACATATGCTATATATATATATAGCGTATGTATGTATAAGTGTATTATATATATGTATACCTATATAAATGTATATAAGTATATATAAATATGTATATATATGTATACATATTTATATATACATATATATATATATAATACACTTATACATACATATGCTATATATATATATAGCGTATGTATGTATAAGTGTATTATATATATGTATACCTATATAAATGTATATAAGTATATATAAATATGTATATATATGTATACATATTTATATATACATATATATATATATAATACACTTATACATACATATGCTATATATATATATAGCGTATGTATGTATAAGTGTATTATATATATGTATACCTATATAAATGTATATAAGTATATATAAATATGTATATATATGTATACATATTTATATATACATATATATATATATAATACACTTATACATACATATGCTATATATATATATAGCGTATGTATGTATAAGTGTATTATATATATGTATACCTATATAAATGTATATAAGTATATATAAATATGTAGACACTTATAAAAACACTTATACATACATATGCTATATATATATATATAGCATATGTATGTATAAGAGTATTATATATATGTATATATAAATATGTATACCTATATAAATGTATATAAGTATATATAAATATGTAGACCTATATAAATGTAAATAAGTATATGGATATTTATTTATATGAATACGTATATGTACTCTATATGTATGCATAATATATATATATACACACTTATATAGATACTGTATACATTATATATACAATATACACATATATAGTATATACTGTATTTAAAAATTGTGAAATAAATCAGTTTAGGTCCAGTGGTCCCTAAATTGTAGCTTTGAAAATGTTCAAGATGAATTAATGGTCACAGCCTTTGGAAAGCTGACCAAGACTTTTAATCGAGGAGACAGAACTATTGGTCTACTAAAAACATAGTAACTTTAGTAAAGATGTAACAAACTCAATCTCGTCCCCTTTATAGAATAAAAAAAGTTCGAATGATTCTAGTTCCGTCTTTTCGTGTGAAAGTGAAGTTTCAATGGTTCAAAAAGAAATTGAATGCATCTTTTTAATCCTCATTGAGAGCTGGTGACTCGCCTGATCCATGTGACCAACAAGGGAGTCTTGGGAAAATGGGGCTACGGGTTGGTTGTCAGGCCCTCTTGTCGCCCTCTTTACCAATCCACAGCTCTTGTTTTCTTGTATGGGTGAAAAGAAGGAAGGGGGACTAGACAGTAGACACCCATTTAATCATGCTACAAGATTACTTCTCTTTCGCAACTTCCAGCCGGCTTACAACCCCTGCTCCCTCTTTACCTCAAGCTGTGAACTGAAACTGACATTTTAAAATATTGGTTGGGAAGTATTTAGGTTTTATTCAACGAATGTCTCGGAATTGCTGAGATGCCTAGATTTTGTATTATTTCTTTTCATAAACTATTTATTCTAGTATATTGTTTAAATGCCCATAGTATGATATATCTAAATGGTTACAAAACGAGTATATTACCTTATCAAAAAGTAGAAGAAATCGAATTTCAAGAAAATACAATAGAAAGATAGAATACCTTTATGTGAAATTAAACTCTCACTAATTGGGAATGAACTCGAGGCCTAGCAATATTTTTTTAGCAGCATGTCTTACTAACCATTTGGGTGACACGCATATGTACTAATTACTTTCCCATTTGCGTGGAGGCAGAGCGTAAAATAATTTAAGAAAAAACACCCTTAATACACCCGATCGGTATTCGAACCATGATTTCTCCATCATATGCTGTCCAGCCTATTGGGAAAGCGACGCCTCATAGATAATTAGACCACTGAAGTGAGTATAAACACTATTCATACTGCCCACTCCCCCTATTGTCAATATAAAATAAGCTTGAATTTAAGCATAATGCTTTTCTTAAATTTAAATACTAATTTTTCAATAATAATTTACAATACAAATATTATCAATTAACAATAATATGTGAAATATTTCCTTAGATCATATGTAATAAATCATGTGTATCACAAACTGATACATGACACCCATTTACAGGCTCAGTCCTAATAAATTAATCAAGTTTAAATAAGCGACACGAGAATCAAATTCCGGTCTTTAAGTTTTGTGCAGAAATAATTTACCACTGATTTATCCTGATTTTTCTCGCTCTTCGAGTAATCGCTCTGGATACTAGATGAACTAGAATGGTTCAGTGTTAGAGAATTGGCATACAAACCTGAAGGTCCAGAGTTTGATTCCAGTATCAATGTTGTAATGTTTCTTTTAATTTAATTTAATTAGGATCTCCTTCGATATTTCATGCAGAAGGTTCAAACCTTCATTGAGAGGCGTTATACATTTAAAATTACACCAATCTAGCTTTTATTAGTATGTTTAACGATAACTTTCTAAACACACATCCATATAATATTTAAAACATGAAGCAATTCCTCTCTAAAATGAATCTACAACTCCGCATGACCAATTTATATAATAAAAAAAATATACACCAAAATATTGTGCCCAAGACTTTCAAATTAAAAAAAATCCAATAAGATAAGAGGTTATGGGGTTCACGGAAATTTTGAGACCAAACAGCCCCTCACATGTCAGATTTTCCATACGACACCCCTGTACCCTATATATATAAAGTTTTACCTTGGATCAATCTATTTTAAGACTAGAGGGGGGAGAGTTGCTCACAACGTTACGCCAAGTTTTCAAGGAGCATTATAATACACAACTATTATGAAGGGAGCGCTTTGACACGAGAAAACTATCTGTTTTCTTGTATGGTTTATTCAATTCTGTAAAATATGTACGAGTACACGTATTGCATATTAGAGTGTTGATTTTCACTATACATTTTAAGTTTTAGTTTTTCTTTATAGCCGTGACGCCCCGGGCCATGACCGGTGAAGCCTCAGGGAGTCGCAACGCACAATTTGTAAATCCCTGGCCTAACCCCTCAGCCTATACAACCTGTGTTACGTAACTTTTCAAATCATTATCTCGCAGGGAAGCTGAACAACGCCTCTCCAATTCTCAATTAATAAATTTAAAAAATATCATAGACTACATCAAAGTCGTATATTTAATTTGTTTGAATGTTTTGTGTTTTCAGACGCTAGTCAATATGCCCATTATGTCTTCAACACCATCAAGCACAACCAGACAGGGAAAATAAGCTTTGAGGTGAGTCTAGTGCCAATTTGTATTTTATTGCATACACCATGGGTCACACAGTTTACAGTGTCATGATCATCACGTAAGGAAGGTTGAGGTACGAATCTCGGTGAGTAGCACAAAGGGTGGCATTCTAGATGTGATTTATCAATATAGTTTTATCGTCTTATATCCATGCTATCTTGAGTGCCCACTGTATAATTATTCATTCATCCTCAGCAGATATATTCCCTGAAATTAAGCCATTTATAAGTCTTGTATTAATTATGAAGAAGCTTCCAGAATATATGTTTAAATTATATTTCAAGGGATTAAAATGCTTGAGTTAGACTAGTTCAAGGTAAAAAATGTAATCTTTAAAAATACACGGTTTGTGATAAATTAAGGGTGCTTCCTACTTTAGCGTTCAGCCACTCTACAAACATCAAAAACATTATTATTATAAAATATGGTTCACGCCAAAATGGAACAAAAGTACATGTCTTTACACCTTACATTTTAAATCTTGCACTTTTTTAAAAAAAAAGTTGAAAAAGATAAATTAGTTCATTTTCAACTACATTTAACGCGTAATGTTCATTAGATCAAATTAAATAGGTAGAAACAATTGTATCTAGCCTTCTTTGAACGAGTAGTTTTTTAATAGGGTCACACAACAGCATTCTAGGATAATTATTTAGAATCGTTTGCTGGTTTTGAAGTTTAAGGTGGAATGTAAAACTGGAAAATCTCAGCGTTTTTGGACTTTCCTCGCAAATAATTTTTAAGCCTAAATAAATCAAATATGTTCCGTATAAAATTAGAATTTAATTTTCCTCACACGGTGATATCAACAGTTCTTGAATATCTGTCATAATCATATTACCATTTGATCAGGAACTTTTCAAATTCTAGGACACCCTTGACAGATATTCAAAAACTATAATTTATATAGCCGTGTGAATAAAATTGAACTCCATATTTTTAATAAAGAAATATTTTACTTATTTTTCCGACAACATTCGCTTACTCTAAGAACTGCAAAAATAATGCCCAAAGCTCGCAATTCCTGCCATCATACATTAAAATTACATCTCCATAAAAAATTCCATACATAGATTTAATATATTTCCCTTCAAGAAGGTGGTACCTCTTTAGTTAGGGGGAAAGGGAACGTGAATACGGTCTATTTTTATCGTTTTTATAACAAAAACATTGTATGCCTAAAATATTTCCCCAGAAAGTAAGTTTAGATTAATTATCTCAATAGTTCTTGAACATTTGTCATGGTCATTGCAGATATTTTCTTCCCGTTTTAAAAGGTGATGTTAAAATTACTTGATGCCCATGACAAAAATTCAAGAACGGTTGAGATTAATATATTTAGAAAATTAAACTGAAGAAATATGTTATTTAATTTGAGAAGGAAATAAAAGGTTTGCATTTGTTTTTACGATGTGTTATTTAAAAATATGCTTTCTGCCAAGATAGAGTCAAAAAATTACAAAGCTTTTTTTTACCACCCCTATAGTTTGAGTTTCATTGATAAAAAAAAGTGAAAATGTGATGTTAACTCATTTTAAAAAACCTTTGAAGCATATTTGTGGAGCTATGAGACCAGGCTAGATTAAAAAGGGCTCTAGATTTTGCCTTTCTATAAAAAATACAGTAAATTTTTAATAGGCCCACAACAGATAATGCTAAGATATTTGAGAAATAACAACGAGTTTTCCTCTTCACCTTGAGATAAGCAGTTTTATGGTTTTCTTTACCCTCTTTCTTATTGGCATTACAAAGGGTGATTGTAGCTTAGGGGTGAAAGGGAGTATAATCTCATTCAGAATAGAGAATTTGATCTAGAAAATGGGACATACTATTGCATGTTAAGCCATGTGGCCTGACAGCGATACTTTCTTGCTGACTGGAGTAGCCGTATTAAACACCAATTCATATATTTGCAAAATAATAGTCATCGTGTTTATTTTATATTCCGGAATGAGAATGTTCTCAAGAAAACTATATCCCGGAAATTGATAGTTCTACTTTGAAACGTAATTAGATGCAGTTGCAAGAGTACAAAAATTGATTTTACTTTTGATGTTTTATCAGTCATACGTAGGATGGGTAACAGAATGTTTACTAACGACTCAATAATGAAGTAAGGATTGATAATTAATATTATGAAACTCGCTGGAAAGAGAGGAAGAGATATCCACGCTGTGGGGTGGCAAGGATAAGGATGAACACCCACATTGCCCCCAGACTGACTAGATTTGAACACGTTAGCAATGGGCCATTAGGCTGCATGTCCCTATGATTAATACGTCACTCATCATTGTTTTACTCAATCAAACTTTAAAAATGTTATCCTCAAACATGATCCTAGGATCGGCTCGAAGGCAGTATGCTCAACTTTGATCGTACTGTGCGAATGCTGGTACATTTAATTTTAGAGATTCACCTTAACACAATAAATGTTCTGATAGTATGACAACCATAACTGTGGGCATGCAGACGGAGGTATCAGTCTCATATGGTCCGGTTTCCCTTTGACGCATGGGTTGAGTTTCTGATCCTGAACGGATTTAATAAGGTTATTTCTCCTCAATGATTTTCCACTTTTCCTACCAACAAACGAAGGTACATATCTTTTGTAAACTACCTTCCCCATACTTACCCTCATATTGTAAATATTTAAATATCCCAGACAAGATGTAAGACACGTAGTAGGCCTACGTAGAAAATAAATGATGTTTTACAAAATTTTCTAAATTACTTTTCATTAAGCTATCCTTCAGTAAGTTTAACTCAGATAAAAAACAACATAAACATAATAAACACACTTCTAATATAAATGCTAAACAAAATTGTTCCAAGCACTCTTAAATGGTTTAAAATTTTCAAAGATAAACCAACAAGCTGCTCTTAAACGAATTTTTCCCCTGACACTCTTCAAATATACATTTAAAACCAAATAATAGGATACATTTTTGAAAATTTTTAACATTTTTAGCGATCAGTCTTCGGAAAACTACCCTAAATTTAAGGGCTAGTCTAAAAACATATTATATATTAATTATATAAACCAGAAAGTAAGTATGTGTATATGTGGGTGGGTGTAAGTGTCCAGAATAAGATTAACAACTTCTAGATGGACTAGAAAAATTAAACTTGACAGGGAGGTTATGGGGCTACCACAAAATAATAAAAAATGTCTGATAATTTCAAATTTTCGAATGTAACTTTAGAAAACAATAATATAATAATATCTATATTATTTAAATGAAGAGAGTCTATGTCAGAACATTGCGCGATATTTACTGCAACAAAAGGTCTGATATTTAAATATTAGTATCCCGTGTGTATGAAAATCCATATCTTAATTGCCCTTTTTACTCTTTTTAGCATTTTCATCATTTTTAATTATTTTTTAGCTTTTTTACTATTCTAATTTAGATATACTTTCTAACCTTATACACAACCTTTACTTACAATTTTTTAGATTTCAACTTTTTACTCTCTTCACTCCTTATACCCTTTTTGCACTTTTTACATCTTTTTACGCCTTTTCAACCTTTTACGCTAAAATATCTCTCTGGGGCTTAACCTGGTATAAACTGTATCAAGGTGTAAAATGTACAGTAAAATAACGGGCAAAAAAAGTCCAGTACTGTATAAACGGTACGAAGTAAATTTAATAAAAAAGCGATATAGGAGCAATAGGGCAAAAGTTGCAAAATTTCCCAATAAGGCAAAATTTTCAATAATATAAAAAGGGCAAATGGGTAAAAGTAGAGAAAAAATGTTGTACTAATGCCAAAAAGTAAATTTAATAAAAATGATATAAGGTTAAAAAGGGTAAAAATAAATAAACCAATGAAAAATAAAAATTGGCAAAAACTACAAAAAGTATAAACGATTAAAGAAGGTAAAAAGAGTAAAAGGGTAAAAAGGATTAACTGGGTAAACTGGGTTGAAAGGATAAAGGTGGTAGAAATGGTTAAAAAGAGTAAAACATTGTTAAAAGTGTAAAAACAGCAACAAGATAGAATTGTAAAAATGGGTATTATTAGATTGTAAAGAGAGTAGAAATATTAAAATGTTCTATAAAGTGTTAGAAGACCGAAATGGGCCAAACTGGGAAAACGAGTATTAAGGGTAAACGGGGTAAATGCGGTAAAATAACTGCTAATATAATTTTGATTGGATTTAATTTCAACCCTTTACCAACCAATTATGTATACTGTGACACTCTTATTTCCTTTTCCCTAGCATCAACAGGCAAGAGTTCGAAGTATTGTGTGCAGAGAAATTATAACTTAATCTTCACAAGAAATGTCAGCTTTTAAAACATGTTGAGATTATATTAATATTTTTACATTGTTTATTAGTCAGTCAACTTCAGCGTTTTGTATCACAATTCAAACCAATAAAAGATTAATAAATCCATCATATAGTTTTGGCTTTAGACCCAGAGACAAACAAACAGACAGAACAGACAATTTTAAGACTTTATTTTTGTCTCGGGGGCACGTAGAACGTAAAGATTCATCATATTCTCAAAGTATATTTTTCTTTACCACCGCGTATTATTACCCATCCGGGTTATAGTCTCAGAAAAAGTTCACTATTTCAATACTTAATCTATATGATGATGTAATATCATAGTTGGTTACCCCTCCTCGTATGTTTTCACCATTATTAGAGATTCCTCTAGATGTATGCCTACGCTATCAAAATCAGATGACAGTATAAACTTATAGGAAGACCCCCTGCAGTGCCGGTGTGGATTGTGAGAGGCTTCTATCTGTCGGTGGCAGGTATGGGGGAGGGTGTGTTCGTGAACTGCAGTTTGAGACAGGAGTAAAGAGGGTCTGGAGTCTGTCAGGCGCGTAGAGTTCTCCGTCATATCTGGTCTGGTCAGCCTTAGTACCCTTCTTCATTCTTAAACACTAACCTCTCATTCTGTCTAGTATCTTTTTCTCTCATACTCCCTCGTAATATCTCTGTTTATCTCAGTTTTACACTCTCTTACTACAACCTTACCCTTCTGAGTCCACTACCCATTCAGTTTGTATATTAATAATTACCCTAATGTTATGATGAGGTTTCAAGGAATGTACAACCCAGAATATACTAAACAATAATTTTATCAGTTGTTCTCTATGGGTCTGAGACGTGGTCTCTTACCTACATGACAAAAATATTTACCATCAACTGGGTTTCAAACCCCAATATTCTAGATTTTGTCAATACATCCTATCATGAGAGACATTTTTTTAGACCATGGGACCACCGAAATGGGTCTCCTGCTTTGTTCCTATTGGATACTAAAAGTAGGATCTTCATGAGAAAAACCTCGTATAATGTATATATGTACAAAGTATATATAGCATATACGTATATACATACATAAATATTCACAGACACACACACAAAATGTTTGGAAACTCATAGCTGAAACTGCACATATTATAGTTTGTTTGAACCAAAAGTAATTTAAAACCCCAAAACACTCACATCCGGAAAACTATGCTAACACCATTAAAATGTGTTCACAGATTCGGCGTATAGTGCTGGTAGAGCAAAGCTATTCAAACATACGTGTACAAATAATTTAGGACTCTGAACACAGAAGTAGGACGCTAGGACACAGGGGTACAGACTACCATCACTTCTCTCAGGACCTCCAGGTGCCCAATAGGACTCTGAACACAGAAGTAGGACGCTAGGACACAGGGGTACAGACTACTATCACTTCTCTCAGGACCTCCAGGTGCCCAATTGGACTCTGAACACAGAAGTAGGAAGCTAGGACACAGAGGTATATATTGGGAACTATTAATACTTGAACGAAGTGTGTTAACTAGTGTGATGGTTGAGATATAATATGTATTTTATAAGTTCAATTAGCATCAGCCAGGAATAATGATCACATATAATACTTCTGCACCTATGACAACAACTCACCCTAATTTATCATTTACATTGGTAACAAAACATGAAATTCAATTCACAATAAATTATACAATACCCCCTCACAAAGTCAATGTCTTCTCAGTATTAGTTGAGTTGTCTAACTTGACGACGATACAATAGTGTGTTTTACAACAAAATAATCTCAACGTTCATTTATATTAATTGAAAAATATAGTTCAAACTGAAAAATAAAATATAATATTTTGTGTATTTGATTGTGGGTTTATATCATTAAAGTTGTAAAAAAAAATGCAAGTTATTTCAAGTGTTTTCCGAGATGGCTACAAAAATGACGCGTAAGAAAATTATTGGAAAAGGCACTAATTAATTTGATCATATTTTGTTTAAAATTATGTATTAAATACATTTTATGGATGGATTATTGGAAAGCAGTTCTAAAAGATTGCGAAAGTTAGTTTTACTCTTAGAAATTGCTGCAATAACCTACCATAACAACTTTAGTTGCTAAGGCTTCTCAAAATTACGTTTGGTAAAAAATCTTCTTAATGGCGATAATCGTTGAAATTCTTACACTTACCAGTAAATGTAGACTTGTTGACAAAATACCCGGTAGTATATATAATATAGAATGAAGGATCCTATGACCCTTTCCTCAGATGTTATGAGCCATTGACCCTGAGATGATGGTTAATATAGGATATTTACACTTTTTTTTACTCCGTATATTTAAACACAGCGCTCAAAGACTTACATTTTAAAAGATTTCATGAAAAGCCTTATGAGATTATCTTCCCCAAATATTAGTCTAATCAGAACATAGTAATAGCTATTACTTAAAATAAAACAAAACTATCAATTTCAATCTATACATTCCGAAAAGTTCATTAAATATTCTTTAAATAAAAATTTAATTTATCAATTCATAAAGAATCAAAGATATCGACAATAAACCAATACTTAATCAAAGTCAACAAAATTGATCTAAGACAATGTTCATTACATTATCTGAAGTATCATTCATAACTCACTGGTGATTGGATTGTAATCTAAAGAAAGACCATCCCAATCTCTTACGAAGCTTCCCGAACACACGACCTTAACAAATGATTTAATATTTAGGTTAATATTATTACTAAACAATAGATCACAAAACATTTAAACCCTGAGTCTTTATTATAATTAATGCATAAGGAGAACCAAACAAAACCCCTTCAAAATATAATAGAAGCAATACATAATTTCCACATTTGGATGAACCCGCTTAAGCGATATCTGTGGTGCTAAGTGGAGCTTCAGGATAGTGGTGGTCTTGTAAAAGTAGTTCTCTTCTAGTCGGATATCCAAAATTAAGGTAAGTAAATTATTACCATGTACTTCCATTGTTATGAAGGGGTAGTCCTTAGCTGCAACTGTTTCTAGGCGATGAATGATTGTTTATTGTAACAATTTCCTTTAAATTTCAGTAATAAAGTCATTTTAGGCTCACAATTTTATTGTTAATATAAATTTATGGTGGTTGAAGTATTAGTAGAATATGAGGTTCTTTAAAAAATTTAACGTAAAAATTATTATTATTTTATAACTTTCGCCAATTTTAAAATCCTGCCTTGAAAATGCCCGAACGTGTTAATTTTAAAAAATGCATAGGAGTTCACAAAACTTCACAAGAATAACAGCCAAGAAATTATATTGAAGATGGAGCTTGAACCAGAAATCCTACAGAAATGCGGTTTTCTGAACTCTTCTTTTGATATTTGCAAATATTTTTTAAAGTATTTTTTTAATTTTATTGCCCTTTTAACAAATGTGTTGAGAAATAAATTAACTTGTTAAAATGCCTCCATCTTCCTCTAAGCATTTTACTAAAGTGACCGACATGGATTAAGGGGCTGGTTAACACTTGTTCACCCATAAAAACATGGTATTTCAAAATAGAAGATTGTAACAAAACCATTCTATGGATTTGAAATCAGTTTTCACCTATGAAAAGGGATTTATATTATTTAGAACGAAGACTCTGTATGACCTTTACTAATCATACTTGTTGTGTATAATAAATAAACATTCTCTTAACTAGGCCTATAATAACAAACACGAGTTAAGTAACTGTTCCGCTTTAGATTTGTGACGTCACTTCTGTGATGACGTCACCGGGGCGTCTCACGCAACCGTCTTTGTCAGTTCCGGCGTATATCTCCGAGTGGCGAGCGTGTGCTCTTTGTTCTTTAATAGTTTATTATTCTTTCATAAATAAAACTAACAGGTTATGGGTTCAGGACGCTGTATTAACGTTTTGGAAGAAGATAAACATTGACTATTTGTTTTGTTAACGTGATAGGGCAGTGTAAATGCGGTAATATAAATATCGTTAGTGCCGCCTGAAATCACATCCATTAATTCAAGATGGCCGGCTTCTTGACACATATAGAAAAGCTGGGAAAGGAAAACTATGATACATGGAGACAACAAATGGAAGCAATTTTAATTAAGAACGACCACTGGGAATACGTCGATGGAACCAATCCTAGGCCTAAAGCGGCTGTAGGTGCTGACGTGGAATCAATTGCTGATACCGCTAGACACGCGGCCACGTGGGACAAAGCTGACCGTAAAGCTAAAGCTGATATTATTTTAGCTGTGAGTCCTACAGAACTTTGTCACATAAGACATTGTGAAACATCGCAAGACGTTTGGCAAAAACTAGAACTAGTTTACCAGTCTAGAGGGCCTGCAAGAAAAGCTACACTTTTGAAAAAACTCTTGTTCACAAAAATGCAAGAAGGAGAAAACATGGCGGATCATCTCACGAATTTTCTCAACACAGTTGACAAACTCAATGAAATGGATATTCGCATTTCTGAAGAATTATTAACCATCGTGTTATTATACAGTGTGCCAGATAGCTACGATAATTTTCGTTGTGCAATCGAAGCTAGAGATGAACTACCGGACACAGAGTCTTTGAAAGTAAAACTTCTAGAAGAATTCAGTGCAAGACAGGACAAGAAAGCAGACTTAAATGGTGCGGGCGCTTTCTATGTAAAATCTTCCATAGGGCGAAGTCTAAATAAAAACAAACCTCCGGATAAAAACTGTGTAGGCCTACCTACAAATCAAAATAATAAAGTTTTTCAGATCCAAGGTCAAAGTGGTGTGCAAAATCAAAATAGGAATTTTAAAGCATCAAAACGGTTATATAAGTGTAACTATTGTAAAAAATTGGGACACAAGGCAGCCGATTGCTGGACAAAAATGGCGAATGAAAAGCAAGTTTCGATGGCATCAGAGCAAACCCATGCAGCAGCAGAAGAGATCGTGACATTGACATCATCTTCAGTGAGCACTCTCTGTGCGAAGTTAACGAGAAGAGATGACGTGTGGTGTGTTGACAGTGGAGCAACAACACACATGTGCCGCGACAAGAATAGTTTTTTGGAACTCACGCCAACCATAAGTCAGAAGGTTAGGTTAGCGGATGACAGAACAACTGACATTGAAGGCATTGGAACTGCAGTAATGAATGTTTCAAATAAAAAGGGCCAATTTGTAAAAGTGAGGTTAGAAAACACTCTTTTTGTACCCACACTTAAGACAAATTTATTTTCAATTTCAAAAACTGTTGAAAAAGGGCGAAGCGTGTGTTTTAATGCAAATGATGCTGAAATTGTCGAAAATGGTGAAGTGTTGTTAACTGCTCGTAAACGTGGAAATTTGTATTTTATCGAACCTTACATGCAAAGTGAGAGTTCGACACATGTAGCTAACGTGAGTAAGGCAGGCAATCTTAGTGAACTTGAAAAGTGGCACAGAAGATATGGACATTTAAATGCGTATGACTTGCAGAAACTCGTTCAGAAAGACATGGTTAGCGGTATGGATTTTAAGAAATCAGAAACATTTTCAACATGTGAAACCTGTATCTTAGGAAAGCAAGTTGCTACGCCTTTTCCAAAAAGGTCTGAGTCGAAGAGTGAAAAATTACTTGAATTAGTGCACTCAGATGTTTGTGGCCCAATGAGAGTGAAATCTCATGGTGGTGCTTCTTATTTTGCAACGTTTATCGATGATAAATCTAACTGGGTAGAAGTTCATTTTCTAAAACATAAAAGTGACGTGAAAAAGGCTTTTGAAACATTCAAAGCATTAGCGGAAAACCGTCACGAAAGGAAAATCAAAACTTTGCGGACAGACAATGGCCTGGAGTACTGCGGAAAAGAGTTCACAGAAGAAATGCGCATCGCAGGGATAAGAAGAGAACATACCGTAGCAGAAACTCCAGAACAGAACGGCAAAGCTGAACGCATGAATCTCACGCTGGTGGGGATGGCAAGATGTATGCTGTTGGAGTCTGGCTTACCAACAAGTTTTTGGGCCGAAGCGATTGCCACAGCTGCTTACATCAGAAACAGATGTCCATCAAAACAGCTGGAAGAACAAACCCCTTATGAAATTTGGTTCGGGCTAAAACCAAACATAGGACATTTCAAGACGTTTGGTTGCAAGGCATATATGCTGAATAAGGCCCCAAATAAAGGAAAGTTTGACCCAAGATCCAAGGCAGGTATTTTTGTGGGTTACTCTACTGAATCGAAAGCGTATCGAATTTGGGACCCAGAAAAACAAAAAATATTGAGAAGCCGAGATGTAAAATTTTTGGAAAATTTTGAAACTGTCAAAGTTTCGGATGAACAAAAGGAGTGTGCGAACTTTGAACCTTCTTACTTATATGTTGATAACAGTGTGAAAGACCCTATTTCTAATGCTGATGGACATGTAGATAAAGTTCAAGAAAGTGATCCCATTGATCCTGATAGGCCTATTGAAGTCAATGAGAATTACCTCAAATCAGAAAATTTAAGCAAAGACTGCACAGTGATTGAGAATAAGAGGGGGCCTGGTCGACCTAAATTGATTAAAACAGGAAAGCCGGGACGACCAGCAAAACATTTTAATCTGGTTACGCCAAAACCTGAAAGTGCGAGCTTGATGTATGAAGAGGCAGTAAATCCATCTGTACAAGAAGCCTTAGAAGGACCTTATGCAGCTGAGTGGCAGAAATCGATGGAAGCTGAGTTCAACGCTCTGACACACAGCAAGGCCTGGACATTGAAACCACGCCCAAAAGATAAAGCTGTCATTGGTTGTCGGTGGGTACTCAGAACAAAGTATGGGCCAGACGGTAATGTCGAACGCCGGAAAGCTCGGTTGGTAGCGAAGGGCTATAACCAACGCCCAGGGATTGATTTCCATGAAACATTTTCACCTGTTGCAAGACTTAGCTCAATAAGACTAGTTGCTGCCCTAGCAGCTGAGTTAGGCCTTACTTTGTATCAGCTTGATGTTGTAATGGCCTACATAAATGGAGATCTTGACGAACAGATCTATATGGAACAGGCGGACGGTTTCATTACCCCTGGAATGGAGCGTCTAGTTTGTTCACTCGAAAAGTCCATATATGGCCTAAAGCAGTCGGGCCGACAGTGGTTCAAAAAGTTGCACGAGAGACTAGAAATTTTTGGACTCAAACAATTAGATTGTGACAAGTGTGTGTACCACATGAATGATGGTTGTGTGACTCTTATCGTGGTTGTTTATGTAGATGATTTGATCATAGCTACAAACAGTAAAGAAGCCTACACAAGATTGAGAGACGATTTGTCTCAAAACTTCCAAATGAAAGACTTAGGAAAGCTGCACTACTGTCTTGGAATTGAATTCAAACAAGATGAAAATTCAAAGTTGGTCACTATGTCACAGAAATCGTACATAGAAGATGTTCTCAAAAAGTTCGGAATGCAAGACTGCAAACCGGTAAATACCCCATTAGATGGAAACAGCAAATTATCCAAAGCCATGGAGCCATCTACGGAGGAGGAGGCAGAGGAAATGAGCGAAGTTCCGTACCAGCAACTCATCGGTTCTCTGATGTACCTCGCAGTATCTACACGACCAGACATTGCGTATGCGGTGAGCTCTTTGAGCCAGTACAACCTAAACCCCGGAAAAGGACACTGGGTTGCGGCGAAGCGCGTCTTACGATACTTGAAAGGTACGAGCAACCATGGACTAGTCTACAAGAGATCTGGCGCTGAACTGATTGGATACGTGGATGCAGATTGGGGAGGAGCCCTTGATGACAGAAGATCATACACAGGCTACGCCTTTCAAGTTGCAGGCTCTGCCGTGACATGGGAGGCGAGAAAACAATCCACCGTGGCTCTTTCAAGCACTGAAGCAGAGTACATGGCTCTTACGGAAGCAGCAAAAGAGACAGTTTACTTACGAAACCTGTTAAAAGAAATCGGGTTCTTGAGTGTTAATGCAATACCAACTCTTGTTTATTGTGACAATCAAGGAGCAGAAAAGCTCATGCATAATCCTGTGTACCACTCTCGTACCAAACACATTGACATTCGGCATCACTATGTGCGTGAAGTTTTTGAACGAGGCGAAATCAATGTGAAATACATTCCAACAAACAAGATGGTAGCTGATGTGCTCACGAAAGGACTGTTCGGACCAAGCCATCATCAGTGCATACAAGGACTTGGTGTGATAGACATTAATAAAGTTAACACGTGTTTGAGAGGGGGTGTTGTGTATAATAAATAAACATTCTCTTAACTAGGCCTATAATAACAAACACGAGTTTGGTAACTGTTCCGCTTTAGATTTGTGACGTCACTTCTGTGATGACGTCACCGGGGCGTCTCACGCAACCGTCTTTGTCAGTTCCGGCGTATATCTCCGAGTGGCGAGCGTGTGCTCTTTGTTCTTTAATAGTTTATTATTCTTTCATAAATAAAACTAACAATACTAATTAAACTATACAACGAAAACTATCATATTTTCAGTCTCACACTATTTTGCTTATAATGACTTAATTAGGATAAATACTCAAAAATGAATTTTGGGTTGAAATTTCTTGGGTTAGAATCTTTATTTAGTGTTCCATTTTTTATTTTATTTTAAATGAATTACTTCTTTAACAAGATTAATATGGATGTAAGTATTAATGTTGGAAAAAGAAGAAATCATAAGGCTAGATAATATTGTTATCTTTGTTTTAGCTATTTATTTATAATTTATTAGTTTAATACTAAGCTTTAAAAGCTTATTTATAAAATTAAAATTTGAAATAGTTTGGTAACCGTAGTGTAATGCTACTTGTAGGAATGCCGGGAACTACTTGTACCGTTTGGAAATTTACAAAGGTCTTCCATTTAGAGGGTTGCCACGATCGTTTTAGAAGTGATGAGGCAAACCATTTATTCCATTATTGTGAAACTTTAAAATTATTTTCCCACTATTTTAAATCATAAATAAGAATCAATGTAATCACCTGAGAGAGGTAAGCGTACAATTTAAGCGGATACACATATATTTTAGATCATTGTTCCAATGGATGTTTTCAAAATATAATTATGTGTTGTGGCACAATCCAAAACATCAATACACACGTTTTACTTTCACGTATTATTTCAAATTTCCATACAAAAGCCAACGAAGCTAGCTGTCTGATAGCTACTGGCTGTAGAGCGCATGCGTTGTCAAATGCGCATGCCCACCTATTTATGATGATGATTTGAGATGAGTTGAACTTCAGTGGAACAGCTCACGCTGACTAGACGGAAATCTTGTGATTGGCTAAGAGCTCATCACATGACCATGTTTCTGTTCTACGCTAGTTTTTCGGCAAACATGTGAATCTACGGTAACTCTGCGACCTAGATTCTCCTCAAGATGCATCTTTTTTATATGATCTTTTTTTTCTATTCACAAAACAAGGCAAAATCTTGTGGCAAAAACTATAGGGACGTCACCACAAATATCCTCTTTAGAGATTTTTTTTAGTAATCCATCTGAAAAATTTACATCCAAAAATATCAACCATTAATGATCACCTAATATAGAAAAATTCTAAGATGATTTCTACTCATATAACAATGAAATTGTGAGTCTACAATATGTTTCTTACAACACTTTATAGAAAATTATTCCAGTGAGCCATCATTTGTCGCTTAAATAATAGTTGCAGCTAAGGTTTTTCCCATCCTTGTCCCCAACAATGTACCTTAATAATTTGTAATTTAATTAATTACTATAGATAAAAAGCCAAGAATAATAAAAGCCTACACTAATCTTTATGGGGTAATACGGGCTTTCAAAATAGGCCTAAGAAGATATTATCACATCCTCTTAAACAATAACAAACAGAGGTTTGAAAAGATCACAACTTAAAAAACTTTGATGAAGACTTACAAACTTAAGTGTATCTATTATATTTAATTGTCACTTTTATTTGACCTGTATTTTATATAATTATATAAATAATCATTGTTTTTAATTGATCATAAATACACTGTTGTCATTAGTCGTTGTGGTAACGACGCACCAACTAATCCAGGGAAGACCTATATTTATAGTTTGTAATAGGGTATTGTCTAATTTGTTGTGTACTAAATTTTCATGATCTGTTACTTGTATGAACTGTCTATCATCACGAGTTTGTTGTCATAGGTAATGACGTATTTTGTTTAGCACCGCGTCTTACTACCCGTTTGGGTTTATAATATAATGTACTAATAACACTAATGGTATAAGTATTAGGAAGGTTTAATTGAGATGAAGTGCAATCACATTTGCGTGGAAGGAGAGGGGGAAACCATTTATGAAACCCACCCTCAGTGCACCCAACTGGGATATAACCCCAATCTTCCTGTCTTCGGCAGTCTAGTCCAACACGAGAGTAGCGTGTTAGACAACGCAGCCACCGAAGAAGGTACTGATGTAATATTTTATGTAATAATTATTCACAAATAACACTAAATTGCACTTTTGAAATACACATATTTCGAAAATCACACTTGTTACGATCACTTTATTTATTTATTTATTTATATTTGAAGTATTTATCGTGAACTTTATGAAACGTATGATTAAATCAGTACGTGACTAATTAACTAATTTAAATATAAAACAGACACAACATCCAGCCCTCGGAAGTTAATTCATTGTTGGTGAAAATAACCCACATTTCACTAATGATGCATTTTTCAATCATACCAGCAAATGAACCCAGGACCCTTAGCTCAATATACAAACACACTACTGACTGAGCTAAGGTGTCAGACTCACGTCGTATTAAGTAGCCATAGCCTGTGTCCCAGCTTCCTACAGACCGCAAGTTGAGTGTGGTAATACGATAAGCCGGGGTCCCACACAATTAACATATCAATGATTATTCTGCTGCAGGGTATGAGATTGTATACAAAGTAAATGCTACTATAGAATGAAATTGGCAGAAGATACACATATTACTAAACATGTTTCTTATAATCTAGAAGTTAAAATAGTTGGGATGTTTTTGTATGTCTTTCAAAAAACAATATTACTCATTATAAAGTACTCACTAATATTACCAGCCTAAAGATTTCGTTCAACTAAAGAAACATTTATAGAAACTTTAAAACATATTTTAAAAATATACTTTCAAGACATAATTACTGACAAAATGTTCTTAGATATAAAGAAATATTTCTCAATGAATTGTTTTATTTGATATTGTTTTGTTTATAACCATGAGAGGAATTTCATGGTGCTACATGAATGGAAAGTGTAACCATATCAATTAAGTAAAATCGAGGTTAAATCGTGTGAATGTGTAATCTGAGGTATTATAATAATATCCCACCATTTTAATTTTTAGAAGTGAACTTATATCAAAGTCACACTTAATTTTGAATGGATGCAAATAAATGGTGCACGCTTGCTCTCAAAGTACGCCTGTTCTTTTTAGTGAGAACTATTTAGGCGCATATTTCTAAGTTACGGTTGTGTATCTATTTAGTGAATCTAGAGCTTAAACTCTACGTCCAGTTTACTTAAATACAATATGACGCCTGGTTAAAGCTGTATTACCTACCTACGTTACGCGTTAACCATGAAGTGGTACGTGCTCGTAACGACTGTTCAAATATTAAATAATAAAAGTTTGAAACCACGGTCACACTATATCTGTAATCAGTCTGCATCCCTTATCCCTCACTCAGCTAAGGGTGAGGTTTACCTCCTATCTCCTTTCATTGAGTTTATTCATTATATTCAATTTCATTTGTCATATTTTTATATCCTCTTTCTTTTATTTTTTCAATCCCTAAACTCAAAATTAGCTATTTTTTGTTCAACCTTTTAGTTTGTTTTAATATCTCCTGTCTATTTCTCTGGTTTAATTTATTTTTTCCCTCCGAGGTCAGGTGTTCAAGAGACGTCACAGAATGCCATTGCTCGTATTAATCAATTTAATAACACCCTTCCTCCAGTTGCCCTTGAACCCCTTTATCACCCTTCAATTATCTCATCTTGCTTTTATCCTCTCTGCTCCCTCCTTTTCACCCTTTCTCTTTGTAATTCAAAACTTCCCCTATTTACAATACTGTGTGTTTAGTCGTTGGTTTGTTCTTTCTCATATTTTAGTAATTTTTTTTAAGCGTGAGATACTTTGAGATTGTAAGGTTTCTGTTTTGTGTGCGTATAATTTGTCATTGACTTATTTTTGCTTCATACTCTTGTGATCCGCAAATATTTTAGTTTTCAGGACGTATATATGTTTGAATAAGTTGTCAAGAGTGTATCAATAAAAATACATTGCTTTTTGTAGGCAATAATATTTTTTTCTAAAATGTCTGGTCGTATCTGATTTGAGATTATACAATTGTATCAAATATATATCTTCTGTATATTTTCAAATATAAGGATCAATGTAGACAATAGTTAAGTAACTATAAAACTAGTTGGAAAAATAAATTATGTTTCAGCTGCTACTTTATTTGTTTTTTCGATGAGATGTTTATCATCACTACCATACGACAAAACAATGAAGTTTACTAACGCAAACGAATGGAGATCAGCCGCCCTTAATTACAACACGTTCACTAACTGCAATTGTGAGGACATTTGAAGCTACTACAAGAATTTATTTAAAGGGAATTTGCTATTATGTGGGGAATGCCAGGCCTCCACCGTGGTTCGGATTCCACGTTAAACTGTAGGTCCTTCATTTCATCTCACAATAACCCTACCATTACATATTAGCGTAAGTGCGTATAACCCGAACGGGTAGTAAGATGCGGTGCTAATAATAATAATAATAATAATAATAATTAGCTATTATAAGCCCAGAATACAAAAAAAAAAGTATGTTTGCATCCATGCCTGTATGTTGGTGAGGGGACAAGGGTGGAGGGAGGGAATCATTCACACTTTTATTTTATTTTAACTATAGCTTTTCAGTTTTTACACATACATTATATTTACTCTAATCGGGTAGAGATGAGTAAACAAGTATTCTAGAGGTATTCTACCCCCCTTTGCGTGAAAGTAAAGCGGGAAGCCATTTATGTAGGACCATCCTTAGTAGACCCAACCGGGATTAAAGCCCCGATCTCCTCGTCTTCAGCAGTTCAGTCTAGCACGAGGGTGACGCTTTAAACCATTCGGCCACTGAAGCGGGTCATTTTCACTATCAACTGTTTGTGACGGTATCGCCTATAGAAAATAGACAATCGATAAGTATTTTATACTATTTACAATTACTCGGCTTTTATAGTTAACATCTCCCCAAAAGGTAAATTAAATATGTATTAAATATTGTTTTAAATCACTGTTACATTTAATATATGAGTCGTGAAGCAATATTTCCATCCATGGATGATGGATAGATACACATCAGGAATATATTTTTACACAACTCAACATACCCCGTCTCTATGTTCAAATAGTATTGAGAGAATTCCTAAAAATTCATCATCGTTATCTTATGTCCTGAGATGAGATTGTTGGAGTCTCTACGGTTAACGAACTCACACTGAGCTTATTTGTTTCATGAGGAATTAATGTGTGTGTTCATTGAGTTATTAGATGAGTCAGTGACTATGAATCAAAAGTTATTTTGGGTAACTATTAATGTTTTACTTTTATCATATCGAGAGAAATTATTGTGACTGTGAAAAAATTGATCTCGAGATCATGACAAATTTTACGTTTTATATGAACACGGACCTAAAAAAGTGGATTCTACAATAATTATGCCCCCATGTCTGTCTCTCATTGGTCATGAATTCGAACTGGATTGATGGATTTTGTTCAAAATTAATATTTAGATATTATATGGCAATACCACAAAAAGTGTTTTCATTTTTACCCTAACCCTTCAATTAAGGATAGTTTACTGATGAGTATTTTATTTTATTTTAAATTTTTCGAAAATGACCCTGACGGTTTTATTTAAAATGCATAGTTTTTAATTATTGATTTATCCCCTGATGTAAACAAAGCCACGTGGAATTATATGCTCTGATTTGGACTTCAATGGTATCCTTTCTCTAAATAGTCCCTCCTATGTTTTGCATTAAACTTGTTTTAAAATAACATTAGAAACGTATTGAAACTAAAATTATCCCTTCATTTGATTTATAAATTATACTGTAAGCTTTGTAAGCGATATTCGAATACCAACAAACTCCTGACTCAGCGTTGAGGGACCCCGTACAGTCCAAGTCAGAAACGGTCAGTCGACAGTTCGTGTCAATCAAGAGGTTTCGTGTGGAAAAAGAAATGGACGCTTTGCCTGAAATGAATTAAGACGGACGATCACCCAGAAAACTGACCGGCTGGAGAATTGTCTTCCAGCAAAACGTCAGTCATGTTTGGTACATGTAGACACACTTGCGTCTTTCTGTTCAGTCTTGTACTGTCTCTCGACTAGCGTGGAACGAATATTGTTGGTTTTTCTTTTGTTTTTAAATAGTTTTTAGACGTTGAAAATGTCGCCACGTGAGTTTTTTTAGTGAATACTTTGAGTTATATCGCAGTTATTCTTGGATATGCAAAGAAATATAGTGATCGAGACAAAAAAAAATCAAGCATATGCTGTTTTGATCAATAAATGTTAGGAAGCGGAAAGTAAGGCTACAAAAGATACGGTCGCTGTTTTCATTCTGTTTTTCGCAAAGAGCTACTAAAAGTTGAGAATTCAACCCATTATGGTGTTATTGCAGATTACCTTTAGAAGCCATCTCTTTAGTACTTTGATTTTCTTTGATTCCTAAGTGATTAGGAAAACCCAAGAAAGTCAATTAGCAATATAGAGGAAGATTCAGAAAAAAATATGAGCTATTATCACATTAAAAATTTTAAAATATTGGTTTTATAATAAAAATAATACACATATACAAATAACATTAATTTATTTACATATAGCTATTAGTAGATCCTATTAGTGCTAATAAAACATTTAAGATAAATATCAATTCACTTAAAAATCAATTTACTTAATCAAATTATGCTCATAGCACGATTGTTTTGTCCTGCCACGGTACCGAGCCTTAATTATTAAAGTAGAGCTTGAATGTATCCTTTACAACTTTTGTATTATCCATAACAATCCCGTTTCTGTCAAGTTGAAGGTTGTGCATAATATCTTAGTTACATCTAAATCACAACTCCACAGAACCATCTTCCATGTTTTCACTGTCTAGAACTTCAGGAGATGTATAGCTTTGAGAACATATTATTCTTTAAAAAATGTGAAGCCCACAGCAAGTAAAAACCACAGTGTCAATACTTTGTATATCTAAGTTAATGGCCGTTTGAAGAACTCGAAATCGAGATGCCAATATTCTAAACCTGTTTTCACTGACACGTCTAGCCCTTGATAAGCGAGAGTTAAAAATTGTGTATTTATTTAATTTGTCTTTAGGGTATGGTTTCAAGAAATCAGGGTGCATTCCAAAGGCTTCATCCCCTACAAACACATAAGGGAGAAGTTTATCACAATTCGAAACTTTTCCCGATTTGAGAATTTTGAGGCTACCATATGTAAGTCGTTCAAAAAACTTACTGTTTGAAATAACTCCTCCATCAGAAACTCTGCCTTTTGTCCCTACATCACAATAAATAAACTCACAGTTAGCATTGGCAATTTCCATTAGTACTTTGCACTTTGTGCTGGTGGTAGAGTTCTCACGTGTTTCCCATATACAGCACCGAGACAATGAGAAAACTGCAATTTTCTTTCAAACTCATCAGCAATATGAATTCAAGCTTCTTCAGCCGTTGGCAACTAAAACAAACGAGGAAAAATAAAGTTGGTCGGATATCATTAGAGAATTAAAAATATATCATATTTCAATCAAACAAATTGTATAAAGTCCTACTTTTTAAATTTTAATTATATTTTTGCCCCAATATAATTTGATTGTGTTTTTTTAAAGAGATAAGAAGAACTATTGAGGGATGGAGAGGAACATCATTCATTAGATACAATCTCACTCCCTGTAACTCCTTCAACACCAGGGGGAGGAAGAAAACTACTAATGTGCCAAAGGAAAGTTCATCTCTCCCTGCACCCAGATGTTACATAGTAAGAAATAGAATACAAACAACGAGGCAATGACGAAGAAACCTATGAGTTACTGCAATTAGCTGGAGAGAAGTTAAAAGCACTCCACTTAGAAGATTGATGTTTTTGGAAAACATATTGCGCATAAGCTAAGTGGTCTTAAGGACAAACAGAGCATCTTTGCCCAAAAGCTCATTATTGATGTACTTTTTGAGGCAGAAATGGAGACTCTGACTTAAGACTTCAAAGTCATAAATTGCAGAAACAACAGAGAACCACATTACTGGAGATCAGCTGTTGTCCCTTTGAGAGCCACTTCTAATGATGTCACAAGGTTTCCCATATTGTCCTCGTGGAGGCCCCACAGGAAGTACTTTTTTCCAACAACCAGTGATGGTAAATCCATCTGCAACAAGAGCTTAGACCCCATGGCCTGGTACTTCTAGTTCTGCCAGCCTTTCTCAGTTATTTTCTAATTTTCATGTAAACCACCCCTTGCTTGTGATGAAACAATACATAATATAACTTTTGTGTTATAAAATATTAAAAGGTGATTACTTATTACATAGTGTTTATTACAGTAGTATAAATATTTAAAAAAATCTTCTTTAAGCATTGTACTCTCCATTTACTAAACTTTAAATACCGGTACTCTTTTTTCATAGCTCTGTATATCGCTTGACAAGTTTCTGGTATGATGTGGCTTAGCGATTGTTTTGATATTACAGTTGTGAATTCAAGATATTTGTAGTTTATACCTGTTGATAGAAATCTTAGCGTAGCAGTCAGTTTATCATGGGGTGTGATGACCCTTCTCATGTTAGTGTCCCTTTTTTTATTATTATTCCTGGTGTTACTCCGAAGCAAATTCACATGATAGAACCTTCTTCTCTTTAGTAACCATCCTCTAGACCACCGTGAGTGATGAACTTTTTTTATTTTTTATTTCAAGAGATATCATGAAATAATCGCTAAAAGTAATACTTGGCCTATGGTATCTATGAAACAGGGCAAAAGATGGCAGAAAAAATCTCATATAGTGTGGACATGAATTTTTGGTCAGTTTTAACTGACTGTCTTAACTGATCAAATAAACGTAAGATAAGACGTTACGTGTAGACAGGGCTTAAGTGTCAGTTGTTAATGTTGTTATGGAGTTTTCTGATTCCAGCACGAGATTTGTTAAACTTAAGGTAGGGAATTTAAAAGTATTTAAAAACACAAAAATTCGTAGTGATATACTTTTCTATGATACTGACTATACATGGTCACGCCTATTTAAAATATTGCGCTGGTGTTTCACCAATCATGTATGTTCTTCGCGTAGTGAATTTTTGTTTAATTCTAGTCTCAGGTTATGATGAACCAATAATAGGATTTGTCTGACATGGTGAATAGCATTGTATAATTTGTTCTGGGCAAGAATTCTTTGAAACGTAGTTTACTGAAGACGGATTTTCTCTAAAACTGGAAATATTTGTAAAGCGGCAATAATTATTTGGTTCCATATACTTATCTTGACACTGAGTGTTTATATGACAGCTACATGTCTGGCAGTTAACACTTAGTGTTTTTTACACAATGACTGTCCATGAGTATTGTAAAATATGCGACATACCGAAACATGTCGGAACAATTTTATCCAGACATTGCTGGATTCCCAAAGGAGTAAAGCCACGTCAAATTACAACTAAGACTTAGATCAATATAACTCAACCTTGTAAAAAAATATATATTAATAACAAAATTAATCTTAACTTAATTTTTAAATTGCAGATTATTTTATATTATCATTGATTTTACAGAATTTTTATACTTAAAAATGTTAAACTAACTCACACTTGTACTGATATTGAATAGTTTTAATATGTTAGCCAATGTTTTTGACTATTTACTAGTTCTTATATACTGATGTATGAGTTGATGAAGTATTTTAAGTATTTATTAATTTGTTATCTTAATTATACACCAACGTTTTTTTAAGATGTTAGTTATTTTTAAACGTCATATTATATCTTTGAACAACCTACTTTAAAAACTCTCAATTTTTAAAAATAAATCATCTAAGTCTTAACTCTTAAATAAACCATAACTTAAATGAGCCATTTTCTAAAATTATAATTTACGCTCACACTACTGATGTGAGATAAGAGCGCTAATTTTAGTAATTGTCATCATTTTACTGCCTGTAATAATATTCGTGCATCACACTATAGTTTATACTTTTTAAATTTCTTTCTTGAACCATTTTTATAAATGTATGTATTTACAGCGAAGTCTCTCACGTAAATATTTCTAATAAAATTATCACTTTTAATTAAGGGCACGTTTTAACAGATAAACTTAATTTTCACATCTAAATGGATTAAATATAAATTACAAAGAATATAATTTTAAATGACGTGGCACATTAGAATATTAATAACACTCGGTTGAGATAATTTAATTTAAATCTTTAAAATAAAAATATGTAAAATGAAGATCAAAATATATGTTCCAATTAAATTCATTACTCTGTATTTTCTATAAAATAAACTGTAGTGTTTCTTTTTAATTTATATAATTCATGGGTAGTCAAGAATAATTCAAATATGTAAGCGTAATCTTTACCTTTATTTTACTTTAATATTGACTTTTTTATAATTAAGTTAAAATGGTCCTCATAGAAATGGCCCCTTTGATTTTTTTATTTATATTTGTGAGGTAACATAGGTTGAAATGTATATTTGGTTGCATTGTGGTTCCACTCCACATCTGATACTTTTAAATGGATATAACAGACTGCAGTTTTAAAAATAACTAGCAGAATCGTTGACACACCACGCGTCAATGTTGAAATGACAGTTCTCAAACACGGGTGTTCGAAAACAAGGTGCTTAGGAAGATATTTGGTCCAAAAAGGGAACAAGATATTGGAGGGTCGAGGATGTTAAACAGTGAACTCCTCGCAAGGAAATGATAAGCCGGTCCCACACTATTCGCGAATGTGTACGAATGTTCGGGTTTTGGATGGTTCTCGGGGAAGTGTGGGAAGTACACGAATGGTGAATGGTGTTTGTTTGGGATTCNTTGGGTTGGTTTTAGGGCACGAATTGAGGATGGACATTTGCTAGAAGTGTGGGAAGTCCACAGAAATCGAATATTCGTATAGGTTTCATGACACGAATGTAGGTGAACATTCAGCCGAAACATTCCTCTACATTCGCGAATAGTATAAGAGCTGATCAAATTTATCAGATTACGGTGGGCAGGATATGCATCGTGAATGTAAGCAAACATTAGAATGGACCTGAAAGAGATAGGGCCTAATGAGGTGGACTGTATATAACTAGCTCAAGATAGGAATATGGTGTAATGAGGTGGACTGGATAAAACTAGCTCAAGATAGGAATATGGTGTAATGGGGTGGACTGTATATAACTAGCTCAAGATAGGAATATGGTGTAATGAGGTGGACTGGATAAAACTAGCTCAAGATGAGGATAGGGTGTAATGAGAGGATTTGGATAGAACTAGCACATGATAGGGATAGGGTTTAATGAGGGGGAATGTATAGAACTATCTCAAGGCTGGGTTAGGGTGTAAAGAGGGGAACTGGATATAACTAGCAAAAGATAGGGATATGGTGTAATGAGGTGGACTGGATAGAACTAGTTCAATATAGGGGGGATAGGGTTTAATGAGAGGGACTGTATAGAATTAGTTCAAGGCTGTTATAGGGTGTAATGAGGGGAACTGGATAGAACTAGTTAAAGATAGGAATAGTTTGTAATGAGGTGGACTATTTGAGTTCCCAATGCCATACTTACTATTAAGGCATTAGGAACTCAAAATGTTATTGTTGAACTAACAAAAGTACGCCATCTATCCCTATCCATAGATAGTTTTATCCAGTCCACCACTCTATACCCTATACATGTCTAAAGCTAGTTCTTTGAAAAACAGTAATCAGTAAGCCACACATAATTATTTGTATTACCTAATAAACAAATAAAGTGTTATTTGTTATGTCATATACTCCAAAAATGCCAATTTGAAACAATATCGTTAGAGAGAATTGTAAAATATTTCAAGTGTTTAAAAAATCAGTCTTCAGTAAACTACCCATAAATTAGATTTACCTAAAAAAAGTACATTGTTATTGGTCATACCATACAATCACCAGATACATTCTCTGGATAAAATAGTAAAAATTATGTTTTTCAAATATTTCATATTTCCAATATTTCCCGTCAGTAAATTATCCCTAAATGAATTTTGCCCCAAAACCAACTATTTAGAGGTATTTTTCATGTAAAATAAATCCTACATATTCATTTTAGACAAAATCGTTGGAGCCATTTCGGAAAAATGTAGAATTCAAAAAAATCACTCCACAGTAAACTACACTTAATTTGAGGAATAGGGTCAAAATCAAAAGTTTGAACTGAATAAATCTAACCATTTCGTGGCCAGAAACTGCCATACAGACAGACCTGGGGACAGAGAGAATAATAATTAAAAATACACTGTTTTGGGATCGTGTTCACATAAAACGTAAAAAAAATTCACGAGCAAAATACTTTTTCTTAATATGAGAAAGTAAAAAGTAATGGGGAAAGTGGATCCCTCTTCTTTAAACCCATTATGTATTTCGAAAGTATCTGATAAGTTACATCCAGCCTGTACTCTGCCACATGTATCATTAAAACATACATCAATTAGCTTGATACATTTTTTGGGTATCCCAACGTAACTAAAATGTCATATAATTTGTTTCTTTTAACTGAATCATAGGCATTCTTTTTAAATCTACGTTGGCTTATTGTAAGCCGTCATGTTGTATTCCCAAATTGTTTATAATATTTACTAAATAGTAAAAATCTGGTCTTGTTTATTTAATTAGTTGTAATCCACACTGATTGTTCCCAATTACCTCCTCTGCCTTTGGCGTTAATCTTATTAAAATTATGTTAGATACAATTTTATAGCATGTTGGTAATCGTTAATAATTACACTGTTTTATCTCCATGTTTGAAAATGGGTATTATAATACCTCCCTTCTATTCATGTGGTAACACCTTATGGTTCCATATTACTAACTTTTCACTACCTACCTTTATTAACTCTTTTGGAATTGAGTATAAACCTGGAGAATTATGGTTCTTTAACTAATTCCTAATGCAATAAGGTCAGATCTCAAATGGAGCCTTTAGATTTTAGAAATATAAATTTGAGATTTATAAAATCTAGATTGCCATCAATCATATCATATTTATTATTTATGCTTTGATTTTTTTTTTAACTGATATCGGCTGAGGAGTTATTTGAACAGTTTTATTAGATGGCGGATTCACTATTGAAAATTTGTTAACGTTTATTTGAAAGTAAGTGCTCTTATTTAAATAAAAATTATGTTTGGTAGAACTCGAATAATATTGCTGTCAAAATAAGCTGCCCCTTTCAGAAAGTGAGGCTTTCCTTTTGAAATATTTTTTTAAATCTTTTTTTTTAATAATTGAAAATCAGCTTAGTAGAACTTCGAAAATCATTGTCTAAAGGAATTGCTTCACAGGTTAAATATATTGTAGGTATCATTTATTATATTTTATTATTACTAGAAGTAGGGATAACGTCTATTTATCGATAATTGTGAACTAACATTATATTATATATATAGTGTTTAAACTTATTTACAACCCTCCCCGCCGACCCCCACTCAAAGTATTCTCTGAATATACAAGTATTACATTTATAATTAGTCAGTGACCCATATTGGTGGGTACGTAGGTTTAGGTCTCGTTTCGAATCCTGATAGAGTGAATTGAGAGTATTTTTTCCTAAATAACTTCAAATTCTACCTTTGCAAATATGCGAGTGCGTTTCCTCAAATATACTACCTTTCTCGCTGCTAACCATTTAGTCTATGTATGTGGCTAATTCAAACGGGCGGTGTTTAATATGCGGGACATATAGAAAATAGCTTATTTTATACAAACTTCCAAATAACTGTGATTTATCTCCATCTTCTCATTGCTTGATATTTTGTTTGTGTCTTGTTTGTTTATGTTATAATTATTTCAACACAGGAGATACAAATACAGAATGTTTTCCGGATTGTATCCACAAATCAAAGGGATTGAGCTATGTTAATATATATTTTAATCAATTAAATAATAAGGCAAAGTCTCCATCTTTTGCAGTTACCTAAATATGAAAACCTTTCTTCTCTAAATTAAATAAAACCAATATTTTTTAGTAAATCTAGAAATCTTGAGAAGGTATATTAATGCAGCCTGCTGGTTTTGAAGCCTCTATTTCCCAATCACCCCCCACCTTTCCTAACCAGTAATAACTAAAACGTCGTGGAACCGAACGTAGAGAGACACTGTAACTTCGTCACAACACAAGTTCAGAGGTAGCATATGGATGTCCCCAAGCTGTTTCAAAGGTTACTCACCCCTATTACACCGTCAC
Organism: Timema californicum; assembly: GCA_902141385.1. Lineage (NCBI taxonomy): Eukaryota > Metazoa > Arthropoda > Insecta > Phasmatodea > Timematidae > Timema > Timema californicum. The sequence continues at coordinate 53,779 of CABFOW010002453.1, read as the reverse complement.
CCCAATCTCAAAGTAGGTATATAAATGATTAGAGGGTGGGACCGTTATATTAATTAGCTCAATCACATCCTGCTCAAAAAACACCTGTGACACTAGCAGTGATAAAGGGAAGGATATTCAATGAAGAGAGAGGAAGAAAGATTTATATTAAAGAAAATTATTTTCTATTGCCTTATCAATCTGGGTTCGTTTTTGAAGTGTATCTGTCTTTTTTGAAGGAAACCCTTTCATAGGTTACGAAGGAATAGTGTTTAGTATATTCAAAGTCGTGTCAAACAATTTTGATCATAAGGGGCACATTGAAAATTGCAAATACTAAGGAGGTGGCATTTGAAATATTGAATATTGCCAACAACTTAATTTATAATATTTCCACCTTACTAGCAATATTTTACAATACAAATATAATAAACCCTTCTATAAAACCATAAGGTTCCCCGTTATTTATACTAAAGAATTTAACCCGTTTATTTGCAACAATGGTGGGATTGTCATATTATGTCTTTCTCTTAAGTCACTTTCCTAATTGTTGAAAAATGTGTGTCTACTAGCAGTGATCTTTTGGGAGTTTGGTTCAATTAATTAATGGGATAAAACAAATTTATACACCAGGGGTTACCAACCTGCAGAACGCCTGCTACCGGTGGCACACGGAAGCCTTTTGAGCGGCACGCCTAAAGTCACAAAATATAACTATAACAAATTTGACGAACAAATAAATAACCTAATTGGACAAGGTAAATAAGTTTCTAAAATGTTAGCTCTACTAAGCTAGCCGTCTATGCTGTATTGTTTCTCACTACTCAAGCTTTCTCTTCCCTTTCCACAACCACCCCAACCCCTTCTACCGCTTTCAAGTGCCACCCTGACTAGTCCAGGAGTCAAGGACACATTCCCCAGTCTGCGCAAATCACATTTTTATTCTCAGTTTGTTTTTTGGTGTCGAACTGAATGGTGCATACTGTGTTATCCTCCGCTGTAAAATATTTGTTTCTATAGTGATTCACTTGCTGTTGGTATCGTTTTGTAACGGCCTTAAGTAAACCCTCTACTTCAGAAAGGAAGCACGAGGATGATATTGCTCTTCGGGAGTTTAAAAATGGGAAAAACCGTTTTTATTTACAAAGGGAAATTCTTCTAAGCCTATGTGCCTTATTTGTGAGGATAGTGTTGCATTCCTCAAAAAGTATAATCTAAATCGGCACTTCAAACAGATGCATCCCGATATTAACATAAAATATCCAATTGAATTAGCATTAAGATCAGAATTTGTAAATAAACAAAACATTCACTGACTGGGCAACAAATTCTTTTTAAAACAAAAAGTGATCACCTGATGACAATGGTCATAGTTTATTATGAAATCGCCCTCAACATTGCTCGAAAAAAAGCCATACTCCGAAGGAGTCTAATGGCCTTTGCAAAAGGCACTGAAGATCCTAATGTCATTAAGATGGTAGATGACGTTGCACTTTCAAGAAATACAGTTATATGGTGGATCGATGAGCTGTCTGGTGACATTAGCAAACAAGTAGTTTCTTGTATCAATATTTGTAAATACTTTTACATCACCTTGGACGAGAGCTGCAAGCGACACTGCTCAACTTTGTGTTTATGTGCGTTGTATCAACGAGCAATTTAATGTTACTGAAGAACTTCTAGACTTGCACCAGTAGTTTTATATAAAGGAGAAGATATTTTGAAATAAATAAAATTAGTTATTGAAAACAACAGTTTGGATTGGGATGAATTAGACAGTGTTTGTACGGAATGGGCACCGGCATAGACTGGTATAGCAAAAGGTTTTTGTAGCTTTCTTGGAAGGTTATTTGAAATGCAAAGTTTTTAAATACCACTGCATTATCCATCAAGAAGCCCTTTGTGCCAAATACATGACATTCTCTTCTGTGCTCGATCCAGTGGTGCGTTTATTAACAATATCCGAGCTAGGGTGCTAAGCAGAAGAGAATTCCGTGAACTCTTTGAAGTGGAATCGGAAGACAAACACCATGGTGAGCTTCTGCTTCATTGGTTGTCACAGGGAAAGGCACTCTAAAGATTATGGAATCTAAAGGGTAATGTTCTGAATTTTCTGGAAAAAATTGGGGAACTACCTTATAAATGTATGTTTTTAAAGAAAGATGACTGGCTATGGGTTTTAGCTTTTCTGACGGACATTATGGGTCACCTTAACAACTTTAGTCAGCGTTAGCAAAGTAAAAATAACATGTTTCCAACCCTATTCAGTTCCATTCAAGTTTTTAAAGCAAGGCTCACTATGCTGGGACATAATCTTTCTCAGAATGACCTCTCCCATTTTCATAGAATAAAAACTCTTTCAAACACTGAATGTAGTGGGCTTCCAGGCTTTGATAAATAGAAACATGCTAATTCCGATTTGAAAAACACTTTTGAAACTAGGTTTTCAAACATTCAGGATGAAAAGAAAAATGTTCAACTTTTTGCCAACTCTTTTTCAATTTCTATGGAGGAAATAGTTATCCACCCTTCTGACATACAAATTGAAATGCTTGATATTCAGAACAATGCTGCAATCCACAGCAAGTACAAGGAAGTACTTGGGAATCCATTTGGCCAAGAATTTTCCATCTTATGGAAATTCCTTCCCTCGTTCCAGTATCCTAAATTAAGAGACCTGAGCTTGAGATATTGTTGTAGGATTGGTTCTACGTACATCTGTGAACAAACATTTTCACTTATGAACTTAGTCAAAAATAAGTACTGTTCAGTTCTCACTGATAAGAATCCAAAAAAACTGATTTTTCTTGCTTCTTCCAAAACAAATCCAAATATTAATGAGCTCGTTAACGATAAAGAGATCCAGAAACCTCACTGAAAGATGATTTTTTTTTTATAATTAAAAACTGTTGTGATTTATACTAGTACTTAGTTGTCTTATTATTGCTGTTTTTACTAACTATAGTCACAGAATTACAAAGTGTGAACAGTGTAAAATAGCTGTGGATTATTTTTGGAATGAAAATTCTTGAAACATGCAAAATTTAATCAAAAGGTAAATATTTTATACAGGGTTTTGCTTTTTTTTTTCTGAAGTCTTATCTGATAAACACAGATATAACACAAACTCCTGATACAATTAGCAATCAATTATATAAACTATATTACAGTATTATACTATCAATATTTTAAATGGGCTTTATTTATTGTTAGCGATATTTTTTATAAAGGTGTTGTGGGTACTGAGGTAAAGTTAGGTTTGGGTTTTTGGGGTTGAGTAGCACGCCAAGGATTCTTAGCACAAATAGTACCACGCCACGAAAAGAGATTTGCCACCCCTGGTCTACACACATCCGAGTTGTAAACACTCCACATATTGGGCGCACGATTTCAACAACTTTTGGGAATTAATGTCGAAAAAAGAGTAGAAATTTGCTACACAAACCTCATTATTCTCCAAATTATGATAAATTGCCAAAGATCACCTTTTCAAAGTTTGTATTTATACAACGTTTATAAAAATAAGGAAAAGTGATGTTGGTTTATTGTTTATCAAAAGGTAAAATTATGTATAGTTTTGCAAGTTTGACATGCCTGCACACACCATGATCACTCTGCGTCTACTATTAGTATGATGAATCCGATAACGTATCTTAATTGGTAGCACGTCTACCTTCTGAGCAAAGGGTCTTAGCTTATATTCCCGATCAAGCCTAAAGGTTTACCATTGATGAAATTGGGAATTCCCGTTTGGAAGTAATAAATCAACGTCCGAAGAAATGGCTTTTAGGTTTACTCTAAGGTTTTAGTTTGAAGGTCGTGTGCAGATAATAATTGGGTTCAGAAAGTTCGCTTTAACTAGCCCTGACAACAAAATATGATCTGGCTCGTCTGTTTCAGACGCATGAGCTCACAATTTTGTTGATTTTTAGACATATCCTACCTCCTGTTCGGGCAATCTTAATATATTAATACAAATAGAGTAGGGATGAGGAAAGTATGTTTAGAGAAAGTGTACCCAAATGTGCGTGTAGGAAGGGCCAGAAACAATTTAGGAAAGCCCACTCTTAGTACAATTGGTCCAGATTTGAACCCTGACCTAACCTTTATCAGAAAACTATACGAGATGAGCCCGCCGATGCTGGTCCCATTACTTTGATGTATTTTCAATCTTACTTTAACAAATTGTAATGTACAAATAATTCTTGAGATGTTCCTAAAAAATTAAACAAGACTCTGAAAACCCGAATAGTAGGCTTACGAAATTGATTTTAAAACGGCCTTACAGGATTCACACAATACGTTTCATCTTCACATTTAATAAAATTTTAAAATAATTTTAAGCTGTGTTTAAAATTGGTCAACGAATGTCATGAAACCTGATATTGAAATATATTGTCCCAGTCTTTGAAATATTACTGGTATTAAAATAATGTTTTCTAAAGAAATATAGCTACCGTTATTTGCTTTAAATTGGAACCTAACATTTACTTTTAGAAATATTTTACTTCATAATATTTTTTTAATATTTCAATAAATATGGAAAGTGTTACATTGGTGCTGATATGGCCCGTTAGAACCCATTTCGACGAGCGTATTTAGCAGTGCTGCTGCCGCGCGGCTGTTAGCAGCGCTGTTGACGATACCTTGTTTTAGATGGTTGTGTTTTCACGAGCGTGTGGGGTTGAATCAACAGCGCTGCTGCCGCGCACGGTCACCCATCTCGCGACTAGCCACGGCGTTTCCTAGCAGCGATGTCAGCGTAAATACATTCAATTAAATGGTCCTGTTTCAACGGGCGGCAGAAATACCCGCGACTCTTTCAAAACACAACCACGAGTTGTTGTGCTGGGCTAATAATTACAGTATTATTTATTACTATAAAATGTCATCCCAACAATCCTTTGAGAGTTTAGATGTAGAAATTTTTATTAGTGAGATAGAGAAGCTACCAGTCGTTTGAGATTCAAAGTCATCTGAACACAGTAATAAGAAAGAAAAAACAAGATCATGGGAGTCATTGCGCAGAAAGTTTAGTTCAAATTCAAGTATTACGTAAATAGCTTAGGGGTCGTCCATAAACCACGTAATGCTTTGAGGGGGGAGGGAGGATCTTTAATGTATACATGCTGTTACATGGGGAGAGGTGGGATATATCAAAATGTTACGTAACACAAATTTTATACTCAAATTATAATGTTCAAAAATAATATTATTGTTCATGTTTTAACGTTTGATAAACATACTTATAGATAACTTAAAAATATCTGTGGCATTAAAAATGCAAGTTTAGCACTTACTTTTTGTCTACTAATATTTTTAATCCGCTTAGGTGTTACTGTCTGCCCAAGACTACGAACGCCAAGCACATTCGAAAACACATATTTCCATGCGCATGACAGCGATATGTTTATATTCATCACACTTGTTTAAATTTGTCCAATCTACTGACCCCCTCACGTGCTTTTAGTTGGATAACAGCTGTCAGTCTAAGTGGCCTTAATTTATAATTATAGTTGTGTTTGAATATAATTATTTTACATAAGCCGTGAATAATCGCTGGTGTTTTTAAAAAAAACAAAAATAATTTCTTTAAAAAGAGGAGACTTGTTCATTGTTTGCTTAAAAAAAGCGATATCCAGAAAAAAACAGCGTAATAGTCTCAAAAAGATGTATTGAAATGGAAAGAAGCAAAAGTAAAGAATTTATTTCAAGGCAAGTTTTAAGAGTCCCTCAATAGTGCTAATTCTTCGTACCAGAAGCATGTTATGACAAGTAAAGCTTCTAGTATTATTGATTATTTTCAAAACGTAGGTATATTTAAGCCTGTACCTTTTCTCTTATGATAAATGGTTTTGTGTGTGTATATTATTATTATTAGCACCGCGTCATACTACCCCTTCGGGTTATACGCACTTATGCTAATGTGTAATGGTAGGGTGATTGTGAGATGAAATGAAGGACCTACAGTTTAACGTGGAATTCGAACCACGGTGGAAGCCTGGCATTCCCCACATTCACAAGATGCCTTGTCAGAGGTGAAGGAAGGGTTTGGTAATCAGATAAATATTTGCCGGGACCTAGGATTGAACCCCGGCCGCCAGCATAGAAGTCTGACACCCTGCCCCTAGACCACCAGGTCACCGTGTATGTATATAAATGCAACTATTATACTCCCGCTACTGTAGACGCATTATCTAAATTGTCCTTCTCTCAGTAGACTAGACGGCCGATGGTGGGGAGATGGGATTCGATTACCAGACAGATCTTCTTGAACCCTTATTTTAGACGCAAACTATCAAAGAGGGTCCTAAAGTATACAATAAAATAAGAACAGGGCAATATGAGTGAGCAGCTTGAGTAATAATAAACATCTGAGTACATCAAGAGTACCCATAGGTACGCAACCCAATACAGTTGCGGAAAAATCCCAGACGGTCAGCCTCAGGACATTTAAATAATATTCTGCATTACCCAGAAAACAAAGTAATTAAAGAATGATAGGTTATAGAATCTACGTGTATATCCTATAGTTAAAGTATTAAATAAAGTTGAGAAATTCATTAAATTGTTTATTTATACATATATGAATTCAATATATAAATACTCTTAGATATAATAAGCCTAAAAGCAAGTATTAATATATAATAATTCTGAGGCCATTGTAACCTAACAAAAGGGTAAAACAAAATTATTTATAAAATCCATTAATTTGAGATACTAACAATACTTTATGTATATCACGTGAAAACATCAAATAATTTGATATTTCTCACTTGAGATTCTCATACATAATTACTCAAAAGTTTCTCAAGATACTTATTCTCCAATTATTTCTTACATTCATTTGTTAGCTCGTAATAATTTTATTACAGTCATTCGGAGTATTGATCATAAACTTCGAATTTATAATATAAGAACAATTTACGTTAAACTAATCTGTCATACTATAAATTAAAATGGAGATAATATCAACAACATATAATATGACACCTAACATTAGCCTGGTCAAAGAAAAATACTTAACCAAAATAATTATATAACGTTTGTCCATCTATCGCTTCACTAGCGCTATCCAGAAATTCAGTACCATAACTTATATCCTTAATATGTTAATTAATTATTTAAAATGCAATAAAAAGCTAACTAAAATATTTTGCGTTTAGTTTGATCAAAGATTTAACATGTTTGAAATTTAACCCGAAATAGTATTGTCGTAAAATTAATGTAATTTTGAATAAGTTACATCTAGATAAATATTAATGCCGAAACAGAATTTATGCTTAAATTTAATAATAAATCAACCGAAGCCTCAGCTTCGTCCTACTAAATCAGAGCAATGTCCAAGAGTAGTCATCATATTTCTCTGCCCATCTTTTATATGATTTGCACAACTCCAGAACACGGAATGGAGGGATAGCAAGGGGGGGAAACCAAAGACAATCAAACAAGTGGAAGGATATACGTGTGACTCGAGGCTTCCACTCGTTCCTCGAAGATATTTGAAAGTATGGGCACTGAGTTGTAGATGTAGAGTCATATTTTTTCTTCTTAAGTTCTTTGGCTTGTCTTGAGATCGCGGCTTTGATTCTTGGTCGGAGCCATTTAGTTGGTCGGGGCGTGATGTTGTGATTGGGTGTGTTGTCTCTCTCTGGGTAGTGTGCAGCGGAGCCAGTTGAAAGGGGTAAGTAGACGTTTTGGCCAACTTGTTTTCTTTTCACTTGTAGCTAATGCTACATTTTTAAGGTTGCTTTTCATAAATGGTTTCCCGCTTTCCATCCATGCAAATGCTGGTAGATTTTTTAATTTCAACTTTTTAGTATACATTTTGTAGGGTGGTATAGTCAAATTGTAGTTATTCTAGTTACTTTTTAATATATTTATCTAATAGAGTAGAAATGAGAAAGGTAGAATTTTATAGGTAATCTACCCTCACTAACGGTGAGAGAGAATATCAAGCAATTGATAAGTTAACTAAAGTAAAATTGTAGATTAATCCAAAATATAATTTAGAAAAGTTGTATTTCTATAATTGTTTAGATAAATTTTTATCTGATGATAATATGACTATAAGATAGTGCAATATTTATAAAGATGTCTTTCCTCAGCGTCAAGCATCGTATGTGGGCACTTTGACATCATCATGTAGCGCCACTACAGAAAAGGGCCATCCTACTCAGCACATAGTAGTGCCCTCTGGCTCTTACTCAGACCGCAAACCTGACATCCATAACATAAATATGGCCAAGATTTCTCCTCGTGAACCTGAGAAATTAGAGACCGACGTCCATATGTCTGTATAAATAATAATAATCAATGAAATAATTTATAATCAGGATTTAAAATAGATTTTTAAAAGTATTCAATCTGAATCCCTCCTTTATTATCACAAAACTTCCCTATGAAAAAAAAAGAAATTAATTATTGGTAAGAAAAGTTACGTAAACACAAGTTGGGGGGGAGGATGGCGGATGGTTAGGCTAAATGTCTACATGGTGCTACATGTGGGGAGGGGGCCTGAAAAGGTAAGAAAAAAAGCGTTATTTGTTTATGGTGCTACATGTGGGGAAGGGGGCTGAAAAGGTAAGAAAAAAAAGCGTTATTTGGTTTATGGACGACACCTTTGGGGGGGGAGGGGGGAGGTCCGAACAATGCTTACGTAAAGCAGAGAGAGACAGGAAAGAATGGGGAAGGGTGAATCGTGACGCGAGTAAATTAAAAATATATTATAATGCTACAATTTTTTTAAATTTTACCAATTTAATACAATAAAACTAGATTTAATGTACAGCAATGTTTATTGCGAGTTATTGGGAATTATTTCGCACCATTAATTTATAAGTCTCGTTAATAACTACCAGCAATTTATATAACTTATAAAAAATCATCTTTATTCCTGTTAGAAGGAGGGAAAGGGGGGTCCAAAATGTCAAAAAATGTGACTATAATATTATAAATTTTTAAACTTTACCAGTTTAATACAATAAATTTATATTTAATGTACAGCAATGTTTATTGGGAATTATTTCACATCATTTTATTTACCAGTCTCGTTAATAGCTACAAACAATTTATATAATGTATAAATATCATCTTTATTCCTGTTAGAGGGGGGTAGACGTGGAGGGGTAGGGGGCCAAAAATATGATTCTATTACTGAAATCATGGTGACCTGGCGGTCTAGGGGTAAAGTGTCAGACTTCTGTGCTGGCGGCTGGGGTTCAATCCTCGGTCCCGGCACAGATTTATCTGATTACCAAACCCTTCCTTCACCTCTGACAAGACATCTTGTGAATGTGGGGAATGCCAGGCCTCCACCGTGGTTCGGATTCCACGTTAAACTGTAGGTCCTCCATTTCATCTCGCAATCACCCTACCATTACACATTAGCGTAAGTGAGTATAACCCGAACGGGTAGTAAGACGCGGTGCTAATAATAATAATAATATTACTGAAATTGTAAAAGAAACCATGGGTTCAATATTGGCAGCGTGACAACAGTGCTGCTAAATACGCTCACGGAAATAGGCTCTTAATAATTAATGACCAAATGACATAAATATAATATTATTATTGTAAGAAGAAACTTTTGGAAAATAATAAATATGGTTTAAGGTCAAAATTGGTATTAACTAACCATACTATTAAAACTAATTTGTAAAAAAGTGACAGCTAAGGGTCACATGAATTAACTAATAAATATATGAAAATTGTTTCAGTAAATTATTTAACAGTCAAGAGTTTCGTTCTATATAAATTAGACTGTGGCAACCATCAAATTAATCACTAGCCATCTATTTTGCGATTAATGAGCCATTGTTATTTGACTGCCTACTTTTCTCTTGACCCTGCGTGCCACATTATTTGTAATTAAACATGTACATTATAAATCAGGAAACTCTTAAGTATAGTAAACTAGACAATTATAGTCATCCCTCGCTTGATTAGTTGAACTTAATTACTATTATGTGAAAGCTTACGGTATGGATGCAATGTGGTTTATTGAATATTAATAAGAATTATATGACCAGTGCTCTCGGCAGATTACTGTAGATTCATAAATGATTAGTACACAAGTTTCTGATCATAATAGGATTTACAAAATGTAGAATGAATAAATTGACACCGTAATGAATTCATAACAATGCTGTGCAAGGTGGTTTATTATTTATTTATGAATTCCTTTGTACCAATCAGCATATCATTAAAATCCTCCTGAATGGATGATTTCTGTGTGAAGCCATAGTATCGTATCGACAAATTTGAAATGTTTACTGTAAATTACCTGTTACATGTTGATTTTCAAACTAACATTTTTATTGTATTAAATATATGCTTCCCTTAGTTAGTTTCAATTTTTATATAGCTTTATAATGTCATAGTAGGTTACTATACTAAATTGATATTATATCAGTGGTACAAAGTAAATAAGGGTTAAAATCCCATTTTAATCCAAATTGAGTTAATGCTACCATCTGTTAGACAAAAATGAGACTTTCCTAATACACTTTAGATTATGGTTTTTTTAAATGATTAAAAAAGTATTTGCTAGGGATGGAATTTGAAATATAAAAGTTGTTTTCCTGGAAAATGTTACTTCCCTCCTTTGCTCTTGCTTCCTATATACATTAAAACAAAAGAACAATGGCGTGGCAACGAGTGTTGTAAGAGTAAGCAGAACTTGTTAAAATTACACCTTTGACATTAATGTTCTGACTTACTAGCTCCCCATTTAACCACTCATACATAGGCTTTACACTATATATCTCATTTGGGAAATAGAGGCCTATTTTCATACACATAGGTGGCCAACCCACGGCCCGCGTGCAAATAGTGGTACGCAGGGGTATTTTAATTGCCATGTTAGTTCCCTGGATAAAATAAAATGTGTCACAATACACGTTCTTAAATTAAGGTTGTAAGTTTAGTTTTACGTAGATCTGTGAGCAAATTTTTTCAGTAATGAACTTAATTAAAATGAAGTATTATTGCTTACTCAATAATAAGCCTTTCTGAAAACCGATTATTCTTGATTTTTTCACAACAAATCCAAACATTGATGAATTAGTAAAAATCAAAGAAATTCAAAAACCCCACTTAAATAAAGTTATGTTCTCTTATTAAAAACAGCTATTATTTCTTATAGTATTATATTGTTTTACTAATATTGTTATTAATAATAAAAAAATACGCAGTATGGAAATATGATACTTTATTAACACACTGTTATTAATGTTATATGTTTAGTTAAATTTTGATTATTTCTTATATGTGTATGCTTGAAAAGCATTTCTTCTAAATATAAGTGTTTTAGGGCCTGTCTTATTCTCCTGGATACATATTAATCCAGCCGATAAATATTTGTATTTGGTCGATAAGTTAAAAGTGCTTCTTATGACAGCAAGATAGCAATTACCAACACATCAGCATAAAAAAGTGAACAGAGATGTCAGTCTGGGCAGACCCGAATTGCACCAAGTCAAGTTCAGGTAGTCGGTGAGGGAGGTGGGGAGATGATACAAAGCCATCGCAAACAAGCTCTCGCTACATCATGTCTTTCCTGCCCTTAGTAAAGGAATGTAAAAACGCCTTAAGTGCCCCCAACAAGACTTGTAACAGTAGTAATGACATCCGTCTGTCCAATACTTACTAATTGTCTCGACAACCGTAACTGTCTCTGTGTATTTTTTTTTCGGGTTTTGTGTGAACTGTGATAATAATAGCGAGAATTATTGATATGGAGAGGATTTATGGTGAAAAAGGGAAAGTTCTAATTGTCTATTATAATTATACGTATCGACAGGTGAATCAATTAAAGTTGACGAGGTAAGAGAGGTGGAGATGCAATAAAAAGGACTGCAAGGCTAAAATATTTACTCGTGATGGTGGAAATATTTTCTCGCGGACTGAAAACGAACACTACCATGAACCACTACTAGATCAAGAGTTGAACAGAAGATCCATTAGCAACGCGGTTAAGAGGAAAGCTGGAGAGATTTAAGTAAGGCCTTCAAAGTTAATCCACACAGAGGTACAGACACAAAAAAAAACTATAAAAACATTGACCCGCAAGGACATTAAATGTACCAGGAATAACATCAACTACACTAAACTAAAAACACCGCCAAATTTGCCTAAATCTTCCGAAGAAATTCAATTTGCTATAGATTCAATTGAAATAAAAACTATTCAAGACGAAAACTTTTTGTTGAGAAACGAAAAAGAGAAGGGAATCGTGATATTTTCTTGTCACTTGAATCTTGAGTATTTGTGCCAGAAGGAAATTGTGTTAATGGATGGAACCTTTGAATACGCACCGAAACCTTTTCTTAAGCTTTTTGCTGTGCATGGGTATTTCGAAGGGTCATACATACCTCTAGTCTTTTGCATACTTAAAAACAAGAAAAAGCAGAGCTACATTGACGCTATGAGAATCCTAAAGGAGGAGTGCGAGAAGAGACAACATCACCTTCAACCTTTATACATTGTGATTGATTCCGAGCAACCGCTCCATGAGTGCATCGTGTCGACTTTATAGCAAACTAGGATAGTAGGATGTCGATTTCATTTAGCGCAAGCATGGTAAGCAAAACAATTCTATTTTATAACTTTACATAAATAATGTTATATATGTTTGTGACTTGATTATAATATATTTTTCACTGTTGAATATTTTCTAGAACTGCGTTTTACTATCTGTTCGAGTTATAGGCCTCCTTATGTACTAATTATGCTAATAGGCTTTGTTATGAGATAGGTATAATGCAGAGAAAGTGAATCCTAATTTGCATGTAGTGAGAGTGGAAAACCATTTAGGAAAAACCACCTTCAGTTCACTCGAACAGTATTCGATCCCCAACCTCCCAAACATCGGCTTGAATTTTTTTATTCAAAATGTATATCTGGAGAGTTTTTTATAAATGATGAATATAACTGTATAATCGATCTTCAGAAAATAATTGAACTATGGTCAGTTTACTAATGATTAATTTGAAAATAATTTTAAATTTCTCAAAAATATCTATAACAATTTTGATTTAAACATAGGCTATATTTTGGGTGTATTTAAGATGACAATTAATACTGCTTATTTGGTTTAGGGGCCAAAGTTCTTTTAAGGGTAGTAAATGACTAGTTTTCAAAAACTCAAAATATTTTGAAAATATTTTTAACGATATTTTTTAAATCGGCGTGCATTTATAATGAATAATAACATTGTGAGGGCCTACTTAGTTTTGGGTAAAACAAACTATTTCAAGGATAGTTTTTTACCGCCTCGGGTGGCCGGACGGTCTAAGGCGCAACTCTCGCACTAGACTGGCCCTCAAGACCGGGGAGGTTAGGGTTCGAACCCAGCCGGGTGCACTGAGATGGTTTGATCTTAAATGGTTTCCCACTTTCTATCCACGCAAATGCGGATGCACTTCCTATAAATTCAACCTTCCCAATCCCTAACCCATTAGAGTAATTAGTACATAGCCTATAGCCCGAAGACGTTGTGCTAAAAAAAGAATAGTTTTTGGTGACTAGTTTTCAAAAACCATTAGCAATTTGTGCGCTTAGTAAAATAAAACAAACAGATGGTAAACAAATTTAAAACACTCAAATTAGAAATATTAGCCAAATAAAATAATTTATTATTTGGTTTTAACACATAGATACATATAAGTATAATTATCACATCGTCGAATGATATGGTCTCAGCTGACCCATTAATTAAAAAGTGAATATACGCTTTGATAAAGTATCTGCGATTCTGTCTTAGGCCTATTTTTATTTGTTATTCTTGGCCATTTTAAACATATGCCGGCCAAAAAAAGTGAAATATTTTCCTGTCTGTGTGGGTATCTTCACATCTTTGTACATATGATTACGGCCAAATTTTTTTAGCTAAGATCACTGATAGGCTATTTTGTAAAATATATTTATGATCTTTATTAAATCAGGCTATGATTCAAAGAATGCTACGTTCCTATTTTCCTCCCTGCTTCCTTTTAATATTTTTTATCATTAACATCCACTATGATTCCTTTTAGGTGGACAAAGATTCAAAAGCTCGGTTTGGCTGCCACGTACAAAGACGAAAACTCGGATGGAGGGAAATGGCTCCACTACTGTTTTGGGCTCACTTACTTGAGGCCCGAAGAAGTAGAAGACACTTTCTGCGATCTGATCAGCATCCAGCCAGCTTATACAAAAATGACGAGCTTCGCAGATTACCTAACTGAAACATATATAGATGAGATGAGATGGAGTAAGTGACACTCCCGCCACGCATTTGGGCAGCTGACTCATCGGACTTATGGAGGACAACAAATGCGTGCGAGAGCTTCCATTCTAGATTTAATTCATCATGTGCTTCTCCACACCCAAACATTTTTGTCTTCGTACAAAATTTAAAATCGGTCCAAACTGACACGTATGTACATTCGAATCAACAGTGTAAGAGAAGGTAATGTGCAAAAGACGGATAATAAGTCTAAGTTGAAACAATCATTCATTGAAAAAAAAACTTAAACAGTTTAGGAATGGAGAAATAGACAAATTAAGCGTAGTGAAGTGTGTGTCCTTCCAAAACTCCTTTGTATTACTTGTTTATATTATGTTTGTTATACTATTATCTAGCATACATATAGCGGTTATTGACAATGTTTAAAAAACAGAAATATCACAATGAAATATTGTTTGATTTTGAGCTTAATATAGTTAACTAAATTATATTTTTTGACTTTTGTCCTTCTTACCTCCAGACATAGCATTAATATTTGTTTATGTTTAGAGTTGGCGCAATCCAGGTCTTGTCTTGGGAAAGGGGGTATTGGCGCAATTCGGGTCCGATCCAAGAGAATTGGTGCAATTCGGGCGAGCCCGTCAGTCTCGTATTGTCTGATTTTCCACTAATGGAAATCTCAAGGTGCTAGCCAGTGTCAGGTTTAATGAAGGGCTTTTTCCTAAATGATTTATAATTTTCCTTAGCTAAACGCGGGCACATTGCCTCTAGATTATACCATTATCTCTGCTCCACTACTGTAATATTACTTAGCACCATGTCTTACTACCAGTTAGGGTTATGTGCTAAAGTATTAATTACGATAATGGACTAGGAATTAGGAAGATTGATTATTAAGGAAGTAAACCCGCTTTTGCATGGAGGGAGATTGGAAAACCACTTAGGCAAAACCACCCCAGTTCACCCAAGAGAGATTTTGACCTCTATCTCCCCATCTTCGGAATTCTAGCTCAACACAAACCTAACGCGTTAACTAACTACGCCACCAAGGCGGGTCACAATATTAATAAATCAAAGTGGTACTAAGAAGTATAGAACGTAAAAATAATAGACCACGTGTAACATAAGTAATAAAAAAAATATTTTTATTTTTCATTATATTTCGAGGTTGACGGGACTACCTCGAAAAGTGACCAATCTTTCTCCGTCCTCCCCTGCCCCCTCGTTCCCTTTACTCGCCTGACGTCCAGCGTCTCGCATAACAGAAATAACGCGCGAGCCTCCGCACTAATTACAATTCCAAACTGTCGCTGAGAAGAATGTGTGTCGAACACACCCTTGCTTCCACTGCTGCGCTCTATGAGGCGCATTCAGAAATAACTATAATAACTATGCTTATTCCTGTGACATTCCGTGAGTTTTAGGTGCCATAGTCAGATGTTGGGCTTAGGTTAAATATTGACAAAACCTTTTACAGCACACGAGTTTTGTGTTTCCTAAAATAGATACAAACATATTTTATATGATCTTACACGCATATATATATATATATATTGATTTGAGGTTGAAATTTACAACTCTAAAAAGCAGTAGTGGACCCATGAGGGTGCTTGAGGGGGTTTGAGCCACCCCTACCGTAGTTTGAGGATGACCTGATACCTACGCAGATCCAAAAATAAAATAAAATGGGGGAGTTTATGACCAGTTAAACATTGTGAGTAAATAAAATATCAAGTGTCATAAAACCTTGTGTTGAACCTCCCCAGTAGTCCTAATTGATGTTCTTGCGGTCAAGGAAGTGGCCTAAGTTCTGAAGATTGCGCCATATTCCAAATTTCCCTGTTTCACACGTGGTTCCATCGAGGAGTTGCACAGTGGCTAGACGTTTACCTATTGTAAATAATCTATTTTTTTTGTGACATTAAGCCTATGTGACGGTTAGGCCAACTTTAATTTAGGCCTGTTTATTTATTATTTTGTTTGATTATCACGTTTATAATAGTACAAACATAGATGCTCAAGTTAACAAATAACAATTAAAAACCTTATAAATAGGCTTCGGTGTATATAATGGTAAAAAAATATTACCCCTCCTTGAGCTCCTCCTACTTCGTAAAATCCTGTGTACGCTTCTGCTAAAAAAAAAATACAAACCCACATATTGTATATGATTACTAATACCTAGGCCTAACTGCCTTAGAATTGAAATGTAACAATAAAATAAGCGTTGAATTTATCTTTGTGAACCAAATGGTGTAACTTAATGGGTGAGGCACAATACAAATTGTAATTTCATTTGTATTTTTCCTCCTCCTTCTCGGTTTGTTCTCCTACTTCTGGACAGCACCATCGAGGAACGTTATAAATCCACTTGATTTATGGAGTTTATGAATTTATGCTCGACTATCCTAGCGCCTTTAAGGTGGTATGAAGGGAAGCAAGACTCTAAATCCATATTTTTACATTTTTTATGGCAAAATTGTTTTATTCATAAAATAGATCAAATATTGCCTCATTAGAAACATTATGATTACTTTTCTACACATAGTTATTTCAACATATCATTAATATTCGTCATGAGCCTAGAAGTATTTGAATAGATGACTTTTTAAATGAACAGGGAACATATTGGTCTAGCTATGCAATGCCCAAGACCCATCGAGACTGCTGAGGGTAGAAGATTAAACTAGTTGAATTTACTGAAGAATATTTTATTTATTTAACAGCAATACGGACCTTAAGGGTGCTACATAGGAAAGCACTGATAACCGTTGCAGACGTTTAGTTATTCAAAATTATTTATGAAATAATTTGATATTTTTTAGTATTTTTTTCACCAAAACCTAGAATCAAGTTTTGACTAGTTAGAGAGTTTACAGTTTCTAACCGCTTGTTTTAGTCTCAGAAGTAAAATTATCGCGTAAAGAATCGCCAAGTTTTTTAAAATGTTAAACTCTAAATTTAAACTTTTAAACTGGTAAGAAACCTGCTGATAATTTTCGTCAAAATTTTTTTGAAAACGATATTAAAGAATATAAAAAAATCTATAATGTTGGATTTTCTAAAGTCTTCAACGTGTCTCAATGATCTACCCTTAAATATAATTTCCTTTCCCCCTGCCTATCTGAAGACCAATTAATCGGGATATTAGATAAGAGATTACGCTCAAACCAAGAATGGCCTCGAAATGACGTTTATTGCATTCTTCACTTGACAACGAACATTGGATCAGTTTATTAAATTTTTGCTTAGTACAAATATTGTTTTCAATTGTGTTATGTCTTAGAAAATACTTGTTGAAGTAGGCCTACCCGGCATTACTTGGAACCAATGTTTTTAGTTTAATACCTGTATTATACACGGAAGGTAAATTTAAAGTTAGTGCATTTAAACCCTACTTTGCCCATGACCTTAATGCTTCCAACCCATCTTTTAATTAATTTAAAATAAAACAATCAAAATTTTAAAATTCCTGCTTCAAGGTGTACAAGGGCTAAATTTCATACCTCTGCATGCGGTAGGTATATTGCAGTGTTCATGACAGACAAACAAGCTCTTAATTGTATTAATATAAAATTAATGGCATAATTATTTCTATAATCCTAATTCCACTGAACCTGGATTCACTAAATGATGCAAATTTGCTTGAGTGCGTTCAAAATAACAATATTATTCATTAGAGAGTATTTATCTACATTATAAGTTTAAATTTTATTTGCAATAATAACACTTATGTTATTAGAATACAAAACCCCTTTGGATAAAGAGAAAGATTTCTCAGTTTGTTGTTATATTTGATGCTTTTCTTTCTTTTGACCCTTCGGAGAGAGAAGTATTGTGATCGTAAAAAAAAATGAATTCGAGATAAATGTTGACACTTTATGACTCCTTGTTATTGAAAAAGTGATTTTTGTGATAATATATTTTCCCTGAAAACTCCCTTTGCCAAAGTAACAAAACCATTTATAGCTCTTCCTGTGATAAAAAAAAATTCTGGAGGTAAACTAGTCCACCTTTTGGATCTCCGGATGGCGACTACTTAAGGGGGAGCGATAAACAAAGAACGATCATCAAATAAATATTTCCCTTTCAGCATAGGAACATTGAACGTAAAGACGATTTAAAGAACTTCAAAACTGAAAAATTTGAAAATGGTAATGAAAAGGTGTGGTGTGAACATTGGGTATTTAGGTAAAGTTCGGTGGAAGGATCAACATGAAATAGCTTTCAGAAATTAGACAATGAACTATTCAGGTGGAGATAATGCAGAAAAAATAGTGGAAATAATGATTAAAAATGAAGTGGGGAAATGTGTGACTAAAGGGATGTGTCATAGTGATAGATTGTTTGTAAAATTAAAGGTTGAACCAAAGGATATTTTGATATTGAAAGCTTACATGAAAACAACCGACCACGATGATGTTGAGGTATAATAAGTATAATATGCTGAAATATAAATAATCCTTTGACATGAGGGAAGAGGAAAAGGGAACAGCCTCATCATGGGTGATTGGAACAGTGTTTACAGAGAAGAACGGGAGCAGAAGATCATAGGGCATCATGAACTGGGGAAGAGGAAAAACAGAGGGCACATGCTCAATTAATTCTGCGAACGGTATAGCTTAGTGGTGACAAACACATGGTTCAAGAAACTAAAGAATAGAGCATACACATGAAAGTGCCCAGTAGACATTAGAAGAAACCATCTAGTCTACATCCTTGTCAAACAATGATTCAATAATGGATGGAGTGAAGGATGTAAAGACATTGCCAGATGTCAACTTTGATTCTAACCACAACTTGCTTGTGTCATACATTGAAACAAGACTGAAAAGGATAAGATATATAAGCAAAAGAAACCCAACATGGGACTTGGAAAAATTAATAAACAAGAGTGACGTTGTGAGAAATTCCATAGAACGAAAGCTTAACAGGGTGAATGAAGAGAGTATAGAAAGTATAAGAGTGTAGGGGTAGTGGAATAGTGTTTGAAATAATTTTTTAAGGTGCTAAATAACAATATTGGAAAAGTGAACAGGAATGCACCAAAACCCTGTATAGCAAAATAAATGTTTCAGAAAAAGCATAAAAGAAGTAAATGGAAAAACATCAACAAAGATTAATATATTAGGCCAAACAATGAGTTAATGAAAGAAAAAGACAAAGCGAGGAAATACTATATAGAAAGGACATGTGATGATATTATTGGACTGCAAATAAAAGAAAGATATGATCTTACTTACTAGAAAGCAAAGGAACTGGTAGGGAATTAAAACAATGGTGTTGGAATAATAGCAATAGAACTTTCCAAAGATCAGATGGAGACAGATCATAAAGAGATTCTTACGATTTGAGAAAGATTAGAAAAACTGTAGGATAAGGAAAATCAACCAGGGAACCTTGAGATAGAATCAGAAGGCGTAGTTAAAGGAATACGAAAAAGGACCCAACCCAGCATTTTAAGAGTGAAATTGAGAGAGCCATTAAGGATAAGGGAAGATGGAAAGCTGCTTAAGAGGACGACATAGCAGCTGACCTTCTTAGAGAACTGTGAAACAACAAATTAATGGCTCTGACAAAACTTATGAATAGTATCTATGAAACAGAATGACCCAAGACTTTTTAAATCTAGCCATGGTGACTCTACAGAAGAAGAAACAAGCCAAGAAATGCAATGACCATAGAAACATCAGCATCATAATTCTTATGAGGAATATCATGACAATAATACTCAACAGATGACTGGAGCATAAAATATAAAGTGTGGTGGAAGAGAACCAATTTGGATTTGGAAATAAAAGTTTAATCATGAATGCCATCAGGATGCTGACAATAATTTCAAAGAAAGTGCTGCAATTGTAGGAAGAAGTATGCATTGTTTCATCGACTAGCCAATGGCATTTGATATATTGGAGTGGAAAAGATTTATGGAAATACTCAAGATTATTGGCATCAACTGGAGGGATTGAAGGCTGATACCAAACCGGTACCTGGTACAGTGTGTAACATCTCGCCGAATTACATGCCCATGAAAAGTATAATCAAGATTAAATAATGTTATTAATGTTTATCATCAACTTACCACTGCCACCTGTTTGACTGTGCTGTCCTGATCCACATGACTATCACTACAGCACATGGAGATATTCTACATCCAGCCCCTACTAGACGACCTGGCAGACTGAACATACCACGTGTGATTTTGAATTTCTCCCACCCGAAGCGCCACCATTCCCACCAGAGAATAAAACATGGTACCGGTTTTCAGAGACAAGTATAATGTTCTTGGCATATGTTCTTGACCTATGTTCGCATAGCTTTGAGTTTAGAGAAGAAAGAATAATTATGGCGAACTGATCAACCGTGACGGCTTGCAGCTTAAATTATTGGGGGTGCTTCTCCAGAAATATTTTAGCCTTTGTTTTAAAATTGTGTAAAAGTAAAAAAACATGCATAAAAAGAAAATTTATTCAGGAACTTGATAAAATATTAACAAAAAAAACCTTTTTTACTTACTTTAACTTAAATTGTTACAGTTCAAGCTTGATCTATTTATTTAAAAATGAAATACATTCTTCTTGTTTTAATTTGCGCAAAAAAGGTCAATAATTTTCTTCTTGATCTCTGGATGACAATTAAGGAAATTTTTCTCCATTGAAAGTACTGCAAGCGCATTTAGTCTTTCCGAATTCATAGTTCTTCTTAAAAATGGTTTTATTATTTTCAATGTTGAAAAGCAGCGCTCTGCATCTGATGTAGTCATGGGAATTGTCAAGAGGATTTTTATCAGTTTCGTAATTTCACTAAAAACATCATCTAGATTATTTTCAAGATAAATTTCATCAGCTCAATTAATTTTCAATATTCATGAATATCAGTCCTAAAATAGAATACTTTTAGTTTAGTTTCAAGCTTTTCTTTTTCAATCATGGGATAAGCTTCAGTAGTCAGTAGTATCTATTTTGTGGGAAGTTTATTTTTAAATCTAGTGAAGCATTTATTGTTTAACAATTTAGCAGCTATTAAGTGTAAAAGGGAAGAATATCTGCCCATCATATTAATACATATATAGTCACGCACTTCCACACACTCCCTTTTCTTCTGCCATGAGTGTATTTGAAGGATTCTCGCAGTACTTTGAGTTTCTCAATCCTAAAATAACAGTTTTGAAATTTGTTATATATTCACTAAATTTAAACACACTAATTTCTCGAGATTGCATTAGGTTGTAAATTATTTCAACATGAGGAATAATCTGATAAAAAAAAGCTCTAACCCAAACTTGAAATTATCATCATTCAGGTATTTTAAAATTCCTGTTGCTTCTGCAATGATTTGATCTGTATTTGATGTTGATTTATTCTCAGTAAAGCAGTTTTTTAAAGGTTGTGTTACACCCTCTCTACGTCTCAATACTACCCCAACCATTAAAAGGTAAAAAAAAGGGAGAGGATGTAAATTAACATACAAGAAAAATGGAAATGGTAAAAATATGTAAATTCAACAAAGAGTAGTTTATTCAATTAATGACGATAGCGCAGATGACAATAAATGGTCTCATTATATCATAATAAGTTCTGTTGGAAATCATACTCGAAGTAAACAACTTTACAAAATTCAAGTAGCGCAAGTATTTTAACAAAAGGAAACATGATATCCATCACAATATTGATAGACCAGTCTATACGAGACGATACTAGAGCGTATTTATTTATATGCGATACAAAAATTAAAAGGGCCTAATGGGCACCTTGATATGGTTCCAAAGGATTCGTAGCTCATAAAAAACGATATCTTAAATATAAAGAAATTTAAATGTTGGCGACTATACTACAGAATTTACAAAACGTGAGGGTTCGACTACCAGACATAAGCCAAACTCCCACGGGACTACCGATCTGACAGAGAATATGGGACACACAGTTCCCAAAATAAATAAAAAAACTTTAGCTGTTCAATAGGAACTTACGTTACAAAAGATTAAAGTTATCCTAATTCAAATTCCAAAAAAGTTACATCACGTTACGTTAATTCAAATCATAAATTCAAACACGAAAAGTTACTTTAAAAAAAAGGGAGTACTCTACAATTCCAAACAAATAAATATTAACATGTCAACTTCTAATTAGCACGTAACTGAAAATATTTACGAGAATAAATACAAAAGTACACGTCCACTGCCCGAGCGGCGACATTTTTAAGATATAGTATTTTAATTTAAATAGATGATTAAATAATTTATATGTTAAATTTTGAAACAGAATATTTTATGTAAGAAGATAATAGATAATAAAGGAGTTAGAGTTCATAACTCCACTCGTCTAAGCGACGATTTTGATACATATTACAAGATTTTCTCCAGCCATTGCCCAGCTCCATGACAATGATCTGTCGTTGATCGTTGATCGTAGAATAGTCAACTATTGCACACTTGCATAGCCATTTTATAGGGATTTCATTGTTATGATGGGGATACACAAACACACGCGGTGACGTCACGATGCCAGCAAAAAGTCACGTAGACCCTGTGGATGTTGTTGAAAGTTGTTCTTGCTCCATCGGAATATTAGTGAATATCTCCAATCACCCGATGTTTTGAAGGAGGTTCCTCTAGTATCCGCCAGAGGTCGGAAACATAGTTGTCTTCAAGTCGATGTAGATAGTCCTTGGCTCATTTCACGCTAGTACAGTCGGAGTGCCGGGACGCGTTGTTGATACACCGGCCTTTCCTGCCCCGGTCGCCGGTCTTGGTTTACCGTGAGTCGTCCAGCCTAGCAGGATTCTATTGCAAGCAGATTCATGTGGTAAGTACTTGGACAGAATATTTATTACATTGGTTTGGATTGAGTAGTGAAACATATTGTCCAGCATGGTTATATTATGTCTTCTTAGCCTACAAGAACTACAACAGCGAACAATACTATTGTAGGGATCCTAAATTTAATTGAATTTATTGGAGCGGGTAGTATGAATTGATGCGATACATCCATTAACGTCCGTAGTGGGCGTGGTCCCATTGGAACATTATACATCGTAATGTTACAGTTGCAAATTTTCATGAACTGTGTTTATGTTCCGTACGTTGAAATTCCACCTTGTAGAGGATGGACGTGGAATACTGACGTCCATATGTTTCTTGAAAATGGACAAACTATGTGGTGACCTTGAGAAGAATGTCGAATTAACCAGAATGTTGGAAGATAAAAATGCTTTCATTTCATGTAATACTTTATGCATTTCTCACTATTAAATTAAGTCGATGTGCATAAGATTGAATAAAATGTGCATTACTATAAACTGATTTTATTTTTGCTCGAACTCCTGCTTTTATATATTTCATGACACTTGCACCATTAAATGTCTGAGCTATCAGTTTTTGTCCATTTCCTAGAAGGATTATGTACAATTGTTCTAAAATACGTTTGGTTATGCCCTCTGCAGTTTGATTTTCTGGAATAAAGAATCCCCAAAAACGCTCAAATATTTCTCCGTTCAATACGTACCGTAGAACCAGAACCATTTCAGTGTGTTTCGAAACATATATTGTGTCATCAGCCATGACAGCTACAAAGGAAGCTTTTCTAATTTCCGTCTTTATCTCCTTATGTTAAATTTGTATCAGGCAGTCAAGTATCTCAATCTCAATGGTCTTAGAAACACCTTTGAAGATTGCACTTGTTTCTAAGTGATTCTTTAAATCTAAATCTAATTTTGATGAAAAATTTACTAATCCTCTAAATACCCATGGATTTACTGAATCGTCTTTTGCATCATGTCAACGTAAGGTGGTTTCAAAGTTTCTACAAAAATATTTGCAGTCTATTATTTTGGACATAATTTCACGGTTCTTTTTAACTTTCATATTATGCTTATTGATTGAAAGTCTGTATCTCTCAATAGGTTTCTCCTTAATACTTACGGTTCCTAAAAGTGACAGTGAAACAACATTATCAACGTGCTACTTTGACTTCTCATGCTTTTCAGTTTTTTCTTTCATTTTGTTTATATTTCTAAAACCATCTTTTGTCCATGGTACATCACCTCCAAACAGCAAACATGGGAAGCAAAACAGTGCATTTATTACTTCACAGAAGCAAAGCCAGCTTTTCCGTTAGTACCATTCAGAATTTAACTACGAATATATTTC
Source organism: Timema californicum (assembly GCA_902141385.1). Classification (NCBI taxonomy): domain Eukaryota; kingdom Metazoa; phylum Arthropoda; class Insecta; order Phasmatodea; family Timematidae; genus Timema; species Timema californicum. The sequence continues at coordinate 29,423 of CABFOW010002453.1, read as the reverse complement.
TTTTTGTTGCGTTTACCTGTCTGAAATATTAGAATATCAGGTGTTGAACGATCTCTTTTATTAACTGTAACTTTCTCATGGAGAGATAGCTGTGAAAACTTAAGCTGTTGAAGTTCACTTATACTCATAAAACTTATTTCTTGGGGATGCAAGGCCATGGTTAAAGTTTTCTGTTAAATAAAAGAATAGAAAAAAATGAATCAAATAGAATAGCTGGAAGCAGAATAATAATTTAATTCTACACTTCATCACATTCAAGAATATGGTACACGGTTTTTAAGCACAACACACGTTAAGTAAAAAAAACTTCCCTCCAGCATCACGCCAAAGCCGGTACTGGGAGAGCAACAGTGCTCTCTTTACCTGGCAGTCCCGCCTTCTTCCCCACCCCGTCCTATGTGCGCACGCGCAAAACAAACACCACATCACTGGCACTGTGAAGCGCACAGTTTCATACAAAGATCTTTGTATATTTTTTATAAACTGGCGGATGGCTACTTAAGTACTGACATTAAGCTTAAGGAATATATATTGTACTACAAAAATAAAGCAAGAATTAAATAAAAAAGGACTCATTGTATTAAATGCTATCGATAATATCATGTGGAAATGGGGGGTACTGCAGTTCCGCAATGCCTATATACAATCCGCCACTGTTGATCAACCATCACACATCTCTCCAATTGTATTCACCCCTTCCCCTTCCCCTTCCTAATCGATCAGCGCTGTAAAAATGAATATATACCTCCGGAACAGCCTTTGAAAATTACTCTTGACTGCATATTCTTTGGAGACAATTCCCGTCCACTAATAATTAAATTCTCCTTTAGCATTAATGTCCAAATATATTGTTCCGGCATGTAGATTCTTTAATTGTTCATGGCTACGAATTATTAGCACTAAATTTTCTTTTGGCTGGTAATTTCTAGAATTTACTGTTTCAATTTGAATATTTTTAGTAAACCTTTTTGGCGAGGTTTAAGGACGTAATGTTTTTATATCTAAATAAAAGATGAAACTTCGTGTTTAGATAGTAAAGTTCAGTTTTAGGTCTTGGAATTTATGTTACAGATATCAGTATTTAATCCTCTTTGAAGGGTGGGATTCTCAGTAACTAAAATAACTGTTAATTTTATCACAGGACATTGCATATTGTTATTTCCTCTTTTATAACAAATATATGAGAGGCTATGTTAAAGCTAGTTTTTATATATTTTGAATGTAGTATTTGTAGGTTATAATCGTGCCCTTTTGACCAATTAAATACGACGTATTAAAACTATTCATTATTAAATTGATTTTGTATATAAAGTTTTTGCTTGTTGGATAAATAGTATGACATTATAATTGGAAGCCAGTTAATATTGTACATAGAAAGTTTAATTACTCCTTTAATCTCGTAGTTTTTTTATGATACTTAGTATGTATACTAGCCAAATATATTCAAGTATTATCTGTAGTTAATGTGGCTATGGCACTTGATGAATTTAAGATCGCTACTTGTATGGAATTATTAAGTTAGCTGTATGTTCTTCTCTCTTAGACTATTCGTCTTTATGACAGAAGAGAACGACTTATTTAATTTGTTTTATGTAAATATTGGTATTGAAATTCGATTAATTGTCATGTTGATAAAGATTCAATTAGGTCTATATTAAAGGGTAGACAGAATAGCGACTGATCCTATAATATGACGTTCATACTATTGTTGTTTTTTATGTCTAAAATATAAATAATACTGAAAATATTGTATAGTGTTTTGATAATTATTGTTTCGATTCTTAAAACATAAACATATAATTGAGATTCTCTTGTGCTCTCTAATAATCTTGTGGTTTCTTAACTTAATGAACACCAAAGAAACTATTAAACTGTCCTACTAAATTGTTATATTTACCTATCCTGCCAGAGTCCAGTTATCTTTTTGCAGTTTTCTTTATAATCAAAGTATAGGTTTATTTTATTCCTGGCACTCTTGTGGATTTAGTGGAAGGATTCGACTGGAGTATATGATTTGTATGTCAATGGAGGAAATATAGATTATACAAGTCCAGGCAGCTCGCTCTGCATTCCTTTGTTTTATGCCATTGCACTATTATTGTACGCCATTGCTTTATCCCGCCAGGATCAAGGACTGCTAGAGATAGAAAGTGGAGTTAAGCAGGGATGCTGTTTGTCGCCAGGTCTGATCAAATTGTATGGTGAGTGGTTGGTCAGAGTAGCAATGGAGGAAAGTGGAAATTTCAGGATAAAAGAACGCGTCATCAATGCATTAAAATACGCAGGTGATCTGGCATTGCTGGTCAAAAATAAAGACGAGATGCAGGAAATGACAGACCAGCTGGTTGAGCCAGGGAGAGAATATGGCATGAAGACCAACACTGAGAAGTCAAAAGTGATGGAGATTTCAAAAAATGAAGGGCCGTTAAAAATCAAAATTGGAAACCAGGAGTTAGAAAACCTAGGACAGTTCAAATACCTGGGAAGTCTGCTGACAAAGGATATCTACTACATCAAGGAAATTAGATCGAGGATTGCCATGGTCAAGAAATCTTTCAACAATAAGAGGTTACTGCTGGCCAGAAAGTTGAGTTTGTAACTGAGGAAAAAACTGATGAAATACAATATTTAGAGCAACGCACTGTATGGAGTACAAAGTTGGACTCTTAAAGAAGATGGAAAAAAAATACTTTGAAAACTTTGAAATGTAGTGCTGGAGAAGACTTTAGAAGAATAGGTAAACCGAAAGGGTGACAAATTAAGAAGTCCTAGTAAGAGTGAATGAGACGAGAACCATTTTAGACATGATTCTTTGGTACAAAGCAAACTGGATTGGACACATCCTTAGGAGGAACTGTCTTCTTCGCGTCATGGAACACCTAATATGCATGCATTAGGAGTTAATAATTAATATTTATAAAAATATTAGGTTTTGGCGGTCTAAGTTTACGGAAAAAATGAATGGACCTGTCGAAAGACAGAACAACATTATATATACATACATATACACATATATATATATATATATACACACACACACACAGTCTTACTCCCTTCCTAGCTATCCGCATAATAGTATTAACACAAATATAATCGAGATGAGGATGGTGTAACTTTAGAGGAAATATATTCACATGCGCGTGAAGGAAGAGGGGTAAACTATTTAGAAAATACCACCCTCAGTGCATCCAACCAGAGCTTGGACCCCGATCTCCCCATCACCAGCAAACCATACTAAATTATCTAGACATTTGAAACCACACGCCCAATGACGCATGTTCTATTGAAAGTTAGTTTTTCATTGTCATTAATATTTACACGTACTAGTAAGAACATACAGTCTCATAGTGTAGGTAATTCCCACTCCAGAGACTATATTTCAACTCCAGCCTAGTATACTTTTATCAAGAATGGTTGTGTTTGTACAAACTATGCAATAATCAGAAATTATGTGTGTGTGTGTGTGTGTGTATGTGTGTGTGCGTGCGAGCGATCGCGTGCGCTTGAAGAAATCACACCATACCATTGGAAACGTATGTATATGAGCTATGTTTTTATTATATTTGCTAAATTATAGTATCATATAGTAGTATTATATTTATTTAAACAAGTTTTATAGTGCATACATTAAGTAAGGAAAGAAGTGTATGGATAGCAACAAACGAATGTGAAAAAAGTTAGTTACTGTTCATGTTCCAATTATTTTTTTACATATTTTTTGAGTTAAATGGAAATGGTGGCTCGTAAAACGAGGTGATATGCATACAATAGTGACCAGGCTCCATAGACTTTTCATATAAACTCTGTATTCAGAACCCACACACAAGAATTTTTATTGTGTCCCATAACAAGGAACGTTCTCAACCAAATAAAAATGTATGAAAAAAAAAGGAATCGCCGTGGTGAGTCAGTGGTCGCGAAGAGGTAGAACCCGCGTAGATTGGCTAACAATAAAATACTCCAATGATCCGAAATACAGTTGGCGAAAGACATATTTCATGGTCGTCATCGCTCCGGCAAATCATCTCCGTTTCCTCAATTCTTCTTGCGTACTCATCATTCCATCCCCTTCCCTTTCCCTCAATTCCTCCTCTTACTGCACCTCCAATTCGCTTTTATGACGTCACGAAGGGGGTGGAATGGAGCACAGGCGTGCTTCACTCACCATATTGATTTTTGTAGCCCCATCCCCTCCCCCCCCCTTTTAGACCCGCACCTTTGACACGCTATTAATAGCTTGAAGATGTATGGTTTTGGTCGGATGAGCAACAAGTCAATTTTCATGGGGTTGGAAAAAAGAGATAAAAGACCTGTTGTTTCTTTCCTACTTTTTAAAATTGTAACGTTCAAAACTCCACTTAAAAAGGTTAAGTATGGACTAGATTTTATAGAAGTCATGCACCCACATTAGCGTAGGGAGAGGGTGGGTAAACCACAGTGAATTACCTCTTGTTTATAAATACCCCTATTTAACTCGATTGAGATAAGAGCTTCATGTTTACACTATTAGGGTATGGATGTGAAAGGTATTAGATTAGATATACCCGCATTTGCGTGGAGAAAGAAAGGTAAACCATTTCGAAAAAAACCTATCAATACATCCAAATGGAACTAAAAATCAGAGTTTCTCGGTTACTGGTGATCCAGACTAGATAGACTGACCCACGTGCCACGTACCCACTGATGTTGGTGATATGTTAACTCCTACTCTAGAGTTGTTTATGAACTTATGAAACTAGGTGTTCTAACTTAAGCGAGGATAGTTTATGATAAATATACTCATATACCACCATGTTCAGAATAGCTTCAAAGAAGTATAATACAATATTATCATTACTGCGCACCTTCACCATCAAAGACAACAACTACTTACATCAACCACCCCCACCGGCACAACCACCCCCACCGTTACATGCGGCATCTGCTACAAAAGCCATCATTATTTGAAGAAATCTTCTCTGTTAGACAATTCACTGTTTATCCCTAAATATGAAGTTGTATTTAGTGTTATATGAAGTGTTTAACCATATGTGACGCTTTTTTAATGTTCCCTATGTTAAATTTCACTTTGTATTATTCGTTGATTTTTCTATACATTCTATTACCATAGAAATAGTTTCTTGTTTCATGTAAATGTTTGTAATCTTTTGTTTTGTGAAATAATATACACACTTTCTATATCTCTCTCATCCACAAACTCTTTCTCTCTCTCTTTTTTTCATACAAACACATACTCTTTCTCTTTCACACACACTTTCTTTGTTTATTTAACTCAAACGTTATCTCTCATACACTAAGTCACAATCTCTCTCTCAAACACACCCACACACTCACACTTTTTCTCTCACACATACACATACCCACGCTTTATCCCTCACGCAAACAAGCACTTACTTTCTCTCACACACGCACACATATTCTCTTGCTCTCTCACACTCTCTCACACACTCTCTTTTACACACTCTCACACACTCTTTCTTACACACATACACACACTATCTAACACACACTCTCATCTCACATTCTCTCTCACATATTCACACACACATAAACTCTCACATACTTTTACACTTTTTATTTGTTTTTCACACAATTCACACTTTCTATCCCACTATCTCACACTCTCTCTCTCCCTCTTGCACTTTCTCTTTTACACTCTCTCTCACATACACACACGCTAGCCTACGCTCTAACTGCAAGGTCTTAGCTTGCAGTAGAATCGATCGGAAGCTATTATTACTACAAACTGGTGATTAATTATTAGTAATCAAATACAGGTGATTCCATTGGAATAGCTTTGCGAACTAGTCGCAAGCCTTCTGGGGTGAAGATTGAGCTAACATTATTAAGTCATCCCTGTTTTAATGGTAATAGAGCGGTGTTCACTCACACTGAATATCACGTGATCTTTATACTTGTATTATCGGGGATGGGTAGGTCGAAACCTAAATCTTGGTCGTGAGCTTTAATGTGAATGTCCTTATCATATTTGCTGTAGCACTGTGGTATTTCAATACTCTCGCCAAGCTGATGCAGTTTCACTTCTTACAATTCCCTACAAAAATTTAGGTTCAGTTTAAGGCTAATATTTTTGCCAGCATCCTGTGTGCCTGATCTTTAAAATGAGAGTTCGTTTGTCAAAATTGGTCAAACGGTTCTCACATAAATTCATTTACTAGAAATGGGCTTATCAAATTGTATCTAAGATATATATAGAGAAAGAGAGAAATTGAGAAAATGTGAGAGTGAGTGGTGAGTTTATGAGTATGAGATTGTGTAAGTTTGAGAGTCAGTATGAAATTGAGATTGTAAATGTTAGAGAGTGAGTGTGAGAATGTGAGTTTGAGAAATTGAGTTTTAAAGAGTGAGAGTGAGCGAGTGAGTGTGATTGAGTAAGTGTTAGCGAGTGATATTGAGAAAGAGAGTGTGTAAGGGATAGAGTGAGAAAGAAAGAGTGTGTGTATGAGAGTGTATGAGAGTGTGTTTGAGAGAGTGACTTGGGAGAGAGAAGATATACGGGGTACACAACTCTTTTCAAGCACCGCATCTTACTACTCGTTCGAGTTAATTATGCTGATGGTTTTAAGGGTGATTAAGAATATATATTTTGTAAGTACACCCGCATTTTCGTGGAGGCAGAGTGAAACACAATTTTGAAAAAAAATACTTTCAGTGCATCTGGCTGAGATTCGAACCTCGATCTCACCGTCATCGGTGGTCTAGTATACTGCGAGAGTAGTGCCTTAGACCATACGGCCACCAAAGTTGGCCACAAAACATAATTTTGAAATACCATCCACTCAAAATCAATTGGTGACATGGAAACATGATTGAGTTTATTTGTTGTGAAGTATTATTTGAAAAAATAAGCACCAAACCCTATACTTAGATCATAAGATAGATGGGATACATAAAATATTACTTTGAAATTGTATCAATTTACACTCAAAATTAAGTGTTAGCCAGGAAACATAAATTAACTTATTAGTATTTTGATACTATTTGAAAAAATGAAAAATAAAAACCGTATATAAACAATTAAAATGGCTATCTAAACACATTTCAAGATCATTTTATTATTTCTGAAAACATAATAATACCAAAGTATATTTAAACCAAATTGTTTATTTTATAATTCATGTCCCTTTGTGATTATAGGTAAATATTCAAAAATAAAGATGAAAAATTATCAATCCAAACAAAATGATATGTTTTTGCCAACTATTATTGGTTTATTTAGTATAGATAAATGTGGTATTTTATATTTATTGCACCGTAAAACATAAGTATGAGTTGAGTTATTAGTTTTATCCAAAAATAATAATTTTATTTACAGGTATAAAACCATACACAAACTAGAATGTCTATGTTGATGTAAACAAATAATAAAAAGCCAAAAAAATCGATTGGAAGCTATTTTTGAAGACATTCCGAACTCCTAACCTTAAAAATGTTTGATCGTCTGCCAAAATCGGTTCAGTCATTTTCTTACAATTTCAATTGCCGGAAAAGGCTTATAAAACTGTACATAAGCATTAAGAGCAGAGTCAAAAATTTAAAGACAAAGAAGGATAAATCAACAATAGAAAAAAGTATATATTTTTAAACTAGTATAATCGGTTTGTTATAAAAATATACAAATAATTGCCTTAATATTTATATTTGTTGCACCATACGGTACCACTAAAGTAAATATTGAGTTTGTACTATTTGTAACCAGAGATTTATAAATTTGATCCAAATATATGTATGTAATGTAAACAATAAATAAAAAGCTGGAAATTCTCTGGAAAATCGTATTTTATTTAAAAACTACTATTTTTGTCTACATCCTGGACCCTAGCTTTTAAAATGAGAGGTCGTTTGTCAAAGTCTATGCAGCCATTTCCTCGCAATCTCTTTTACCGGAAACAGGCTTGTCAAATTGTATATAAGACTAGTGGATCGTTGCAGCTGTGGCTGCAAATTATTATGCTAAAATGTATTAAAACTTTATTTATGGGCCAAATAAAATGAAGCCTCACTCTAAATAAAGTTAAAGTTTTACTTGTCAAAGGCAACTTTCCATTGATGTTGGTATTTTTTCACTTAATTATAAACTAAATGTAAGTTTTTCCTCTTCACCCCACTCTCCGCTCTCTAGCTATTTGTTGCACCACACCACTCGAATAAGAATTGAGATGTTATTATTTATAACAAAAGAGAAATATTTTATTTACCGATATACAATCATACACATCATGGTTTCCTTGGTGATGTAAACCAAGAATGATTGTTCAGATGAGCCACTGTTCGCACAGTAGAAAAGATGGAAATTTGCTAGAAAGATCGGGTTTTCTTTTGAATATTCGGTGTGCGCCAACATCTTGGACCCTTAGCAGTTAAAATGAGGGGTTGTGTGTCAAAATTGGTGAAGTCGTTTTTTCATTAATCTAACTACCAGAAATGAGTTTATCAAATTATCTACTTACAAGTTGCATATGAGTAGCCGTGCGGAACTGCACATGTAATAATGGCAAGACTGTCTATGATGTAGGACCATTAATAATGACCCTCAGAACGTATTCTCATTTCTAGATGGACTGGTGTGTTGTTTACTATTAATTGTGGTATGTTCTGCCACCGTGCTCCAAGATGTCGAGGTGTGTAATGCCCCGCGCCTAACTCCCATGCAACCTGTTATACACGAATGCTTGAACAGCTTTGCTTTCCAGCGTTATACGCCGAAATTTTAAACACATTTTAATGGTATTAGCATAGTTTTCCGGATGTAAGTGTAACGGAATTTTGTATTACTTTTGGTTCAAACAATCCATATGTACAATTTGGGTTATGAGTTTCAGGACATGCTGTCTAGAGAAATAGAGAAGGAGATATTGAGAAAATGTGAGATTGAGTGTGTTAATGTATGTATGTGTTGGGGTATAAGTGTGTGAATGAGTGTGAGATTGAGATCATTAGAGTTATAAAGTGAGTGTGAGAGAGTTAATATAAGAAAGTGGGTGTGAGAAAGTGAATATGAAAGATTGTGAGAGGGAGAGTGAAAGAAAGTTGGAAAAAGATTGTTAGGGAGAGATTGTGTGTGTGTGTGAGTGTGTGAGTGTGTGAGTGTGAGAAAGATTGTTTGTGCAATATTGTGTGGGAGATATTGTGAGAAAGATTGATTGTGAACAAGAGAAAGAGAGTGTGAGATAAAGGGGTGTTGTGTGTGTATGTGTATGTGTGTTTGTGTGTGTGAGTGCTGTGAATGCATGTGTGTATACTTAGCTGGGGTACACAAAACATAGTTTTGTTATATTATTGCGGTAGCCTGGTGGTCTAGGGGCAAGGTGTCAGACTTATGTGCTGACGGCCGGGGCTCAATCCTTGGTCCCGCCACAGATTTATCTGATTTCCAAACCCTTCCTTCACCTCTGATAAGACGTGTATTAACCACAACTTGTGAATGTGAGAAATGTCAGACCTCCACCATGGTTCGGATCCCACGTTAAACTGTAGCTCCTTCATTTCATCTCACAATTACTCTATCATTATACGTTAGAGTAAGTGCGTACAACCAGAACGGGTAATAAGACGCGTTGCTAATAATAATAATAATAATAATAATAATAATAATAATAATAATAATGTTATATTATTCACTTATTATCCACTCAAAATCAAGTGGTAGCATAATTTAATTTTTTTGTGTTGAAATATTATTTGAAAAATAATAAACACCAAAACCTATACTTGTATATTATTTAAATTGCAAAATGGCATCTTGACCCAGGCGCTGAATCCGAAACCTTTGCCTTAGTACGCCAATATTCTTACCTCTGAGTTATCCAGGGATCGTGTTCAGAGTCATTCTTCACTGATATTTTCAGGCAAAAATTGTGATAGACTAGCGAAAATTGTCAGCTACACATGTATGATCACTTGAGATCATGAGCTATCAGATAACGCAGCTATCTTCAACTAAAATCTAATAGCTTTGCCATTTAATCCATTATTATACTTATATTATAAGCTAGATGCGATACATAAAATATTACTTTGCAATATAATCAATATACACTCAGAATCAAATGGTAGCTAGAAAACATAAATAAATTTATTTATTGTATTGTGATACTATCTGAAAGAAAATCACCACTATCCATGTTGAAACAGTTAAGATTGCTGTAAAAATACATTTAAAGATTATTTTATCAATTTTTAATATTTAATGCATACAAAACCATATTTAAAAATCATTGTTTCGTTTATAATTTATAAATCGTGAACGAAACAGACCGTAATAAAATATTTTCGCGGAATTGACTAATTATTTTTTATTTGCAAATTATAATCATTTGTTGTTGATTTAAATGTGAATTAACAAGAACAACATTCAAATAATAATAAATGTTTCCTCTGTCTAGGAAATTAATTTCCTTAGTTAAAAAATGTAGTTAAAATATGTGCCATGACCAGCTATTGAAACGGTCATTTTGTGATTAGAGGTAAATATTCAAAAATAAAGGAGAAAACGTATCAACAAAATTATATATTTCTAAACTACTTTAATTGGTTTGTTTAGTATATATAACATTTTGCCATAATTTTTATATATTTTTGCACCGTACAACTTAAGTAAGAATTGAGTTATTATTTTTAACCTAAGAAAAGTAGTTTATTTACAGATTGAGTTATTATTTTAACAGGGGAGAAATATTTCATTTACAGGTATAAAACCAGGCACAAATCAGGGTTTCAATGGTAATATAAACAAAGCATGAAAAGCTGAAAATTTGTTGGGAAAAAAGGTTTTGTCTATGGAAGATACTATTTTCCCCTACATCCTGAAGCACTTACCTTAAAAATGAGTGGTCATTTCTCAAAAATCATTTGCAAATATTTAATGTCAGGGAAGAGGAAGGATGAAAATCCAAAATGAAAAAATAAATTGATATGTTTTTAACCTAATATCATCGGTTTGTTTGATAACTATACAAATAATTGCAGTAATATTTATATTTGTTGCACCATACGACTAAAGTATGGATTGAGCTGATATTATTTGTAATCAGATAGAAATATTCCACTAATAGATAGATACACACTCATACACAAATCAGGGTTTACATGGTAATACATTCAAAAAATGACAAGCTCAAAATTATCTGGGAAAATCAGATTTTCTTTAGAAATTCTTATTTTCCCCAACATGCTGGGTTCCCTTTAAAATGAAAGTACTTTTGCCAAAATATGTTCAGGCATTTCTTCGTAATTTTTATTACTAGAAATAGGCTTATAAAATTATATGTGTGATAACACTACCAATATAGTGAAATAATATTAATACTGCTTCCAAATAAATATGTTTGTATTTTTTTTAAACTGTATCACTACAATACGCTCTCAGCTAACAAAAATACCTTGAGGGACGACTGGAAGAGATTCTCTATTGAAACTGTGTCGTGTACACTCTGTCTACAATGAAAGATAACACAGTCTTAGCTTAGTGGATTACACTATGGGCCTATCCTATCAAGTATACATATCATTATAGAGGAACCGAGTAAGGTCAGTTTTTTACCAATCTGGGTAAATGGAGAATATATAGTTCCCAGATAATTATGCCAATAAATTATTGGCTTACATATATTTTTAAGATACCCGAGTAGCCATTCGCCTGGTTATATATCAATATGTCTTTTTTTTTTACCAAAACACGTTTAATATTTGGGCTTTATTTATTTTTATTATTTTCGTTTTAAGGTTTAAGGTGATAAAAAATAAATTACTTTTCAGAATAAAGTAAAAGTGGGTTTTCTGTAAAGCTTCAATTTTATTTTATATTTACAATAAGTATTTGAAAACCTACTTTAGATGTAAAATAGTATTAATTAAATAATCATTATTTGCATGTTTTATCTATTATGTATATCGACGCCAGCTTTTAATTAATCAAATAAGAAACAATATATGTCTTAGTTTAAAAAAAAAAGATGTATTGATTTATCTTATATTATTTCCCTGTGACATTTTTGTGACATATCTCACAAGACCAAGCTAACATTTTTCTTTCATTAGTTCCATGAAGAGTTTTCACATGTTTCTTGAATTCTCAATATTTTTTCTTCAGAATTTCTTCTCATTTTTTCCCGTTAAATTAACTTTAGAAAAATAACGCAACATTTTAGACTGACTGACATTGGAGTGATGCCAACATTACAAATGTGGTTTAAATTTTATATCCCATTTTCACACTCTATTTCTTCTCTCCAACTTATTCCTTTTAAATTTATTTTCTAACATTGGCTGGAGATGGACTACATTTAGTGGCGAAACCATTTGTAAGAAAAATATTAGATTAAAATATATACTATTGTGTAACAAAATATGACAATTTTGAATGCATCATATTTTGCGAATACAAATATATTGGGCTTAAAAAATTATAAAAATGTAAAACTAATCCATAAAAAAATTGAAAATGTTTAATTTAAAGATAATTTAAACCCTATTTACTTTCTCGTCTAAAAATAAATTATTATAATCATGAACATTTTCAACCTTGACATTATGATGAATCTTTATATTTGATGTGCCCCCGAACCTTAAAAAGTAAATTCTACCATTTCTGTCTGCCTGTCCCTGGCCACAGATTTAAAATAGTTTAACATATTTTTGTTCAAATTGAATATTAAAATATAATATGGCTATACCTCGTGACATATTACTGATTTTGACCCCAAACCTTAAATTAGTGTGAGTGATGTGATTATTTTAAGTACACTTTTTTTTTAAATGGCTTTAACAATTTCGTTTAAAATGTCTTACATGAAAAATAAAGCTGTGTTTTTGAGGAAAAAATTTCTTTTAAGGTTACCAGTAATTTACTAAATGCATTTTTTTTTACTAAATTTGAAATATTTTCAAAATGGAAATATGAATTTGTTCATAATGTGTATCCGGCTAAGTATTTTATATCATATATAATTTTGATTATTTGGTTTACTTATGATTGATTTTAGAAAAACTTTAATATTTTTAAAAATATTAAAAATATTTTGTTTAAAATTTGAATTTGAAGTTTATTTAATATGCTTAATAATAATGCATATTTATATTGCCTTGATATCTAGTTAAAAATAGATATTTTTTATGGAAATTTGTTAAGAAGATATTAAAAATTAGTTTTTATTAATTGTTGCGTGTATGGGCTACATCAGTCCTGGCCCGGTTTGTGGAAAGCTTAGAAGGTACTTATTTAGTTTTTCCCAAAGGACGCCCAAATGTTCTACTCGTACAATTTTTCCGTTAAGGCTCTTTCCATGTTCCAATTAGATGAGGTGATGGTAATGGTGAGTATGTGAGTTTAGAACCAATGAAAACACTTAAACTAGCTTAAGGTCATTCAACATCAACATTTTATTGCATTTTTTAACACGTATAAGCTACTAGTTTAAGTATTTTCTGTCACCCAGAAGAAAAGTTTTTAGTTAAATGTTTGTAATTAATTAAAATATATAGGACAAATTTTAAAATTACTGCTTTGTGGTGCACATGTTCACGCAGAGGAACTAGAATTTTTTAAAGTTTTGACTTCTGCTTACGGTAGATTGACAATGCTCATGACAAACACGACATGACTGAAAAAACAAATTTCTGGCTCAAATTTAAATCCACTACAACAGTGGAACAATAAGAAGTAGTTTTTCACGTAATTTCTGGAAAGTTCTAAATCCCCTATTTCACCAACCTCCACTTACTAATTCCAAATATTTTAATATTTATTGGGTTTCTAAGAATCAGACAGCCAAAGCTAATATTTATGCTTTTAGCTAGAATTACTCCATCTAAATATCATATTCTGAAAATTAAAAAATAACATCTGGACACGGGAATCGATTGCCCTGGGTTTGATTCCTGTGTCCAGGAGTAATTCAAAATTTTCAAAATATTATTGGGTTATTTGGCGTAATCCCATAACATTGATGGCATTTTGTAATTGTCCATGTCTACTAAAAGTATATAGTGATTTGGGAATGATTTAGCAACAGAAAGGTAACATTTTATATATTATATGTATTTATATATATATGATTTAAGATTCTAGCTATCTTGGTATTGTAGTTATAGTGTTGTGTTATAGCACCTACATACATACATACATACAAACAAACAAATACACATTCTATATTATTAAATTATAATATTTTATTTGTTCCCACTGTCTGGATTCACATAGTTTATTAGTTAATAGCTCTGGACAGATTAAAAATTAATGTTTCATAGCCACATTTTTTTTCAAGATAGCCGTAATTTATAAAATAATTATATCAAACTTAAGAATTTTAATTTAATTATATTTATTTTCATAAATATTGTAATATTACCTTGTTTGTGATTTTATTTTTACGAGTTCAAATACATGCGACAAAGTAGTTGCCAAGACAACGATGGTTGAATCAACTTCGTTATTATTATAATGCTGTTAGAGTTCAAAAACAATCTTTATAACCACTCAAATAAACACTCACCTTAACATAATATTGTTGGAAATCTACCAGAACCATATTTTGTCAACGGAGAGCCATTGTGCATTTATCGCATTGTATTGTGAGCATAACAAAACAAACAAGAAGTGGAATTCAGATGAAACGATGACGTACTCAACACTCTGGGTAAGAAAGAGTGAGAAGAGTAAAACAATTTTGGGTGGGATCGTGGAAAATTTATCATCAAATATCAGCTGATCTTAAATGTTTGTTTTGACGTTTCTACCAACCTTAAAAAGCATTCTCTTTTCGAAGTTGTATTTCTTATTTTATTTTTTTCTAGCATCTTTTTTTTCAGTGTTAACTTTTTTTATCATTTTATTTAATTTTCAACACTATACAAATATATAAATAATATACAAACACTTTCTGACTTTCATACTTCCGACTTCATAAAACAATTATTTTGTTTGGATGGGGTTTTTGTTTTAATCATTTGGAATGCTGAGAGATAGAACATATTTTCGGCACTATTTTTGTTCCTAGCGCCTAGTTGAATAAGGTGCAGAAGTGAGTTCCTCCACTTGAAAACTTCTATTATGTTATCAAGAGTCCTATATAGGCTCATAAAGTGACGTATTTTGGAGGCATTGTATCAAGAGTGTTCTATAGGCTCATAAAGTGACGTATTTGGGAGACATTGTTCTAGGGTTATATCTAATCGTAAATATGAACTATAAATTTAATATTTTTTCTTCTATAAAAGAAGGGACTATTCAATGATTCTATGTATTAAAAAGATTATTTTATTGACTACATTTTCATTAGGAAAATGGTCAAATGTGATGTTTACAGCATAATTTTCCCAAAAAAGTATAACTGGAAACATGGATATAGATACATAAAAACATATATTACGAAATTCTGAACAAGGTTATATATATTAATATTTTATAGTCTTCGCTGAAAATCTGCCTAAATTTACCTAAAACGAACGACATTTTCTTGTTATTTTGAATCAGCCTGGTGACGCGCTCTTGCAGCTCCGATTCTCAACCGGCCGCGTGGAGCTTGGAGTGGGGGAAGGAGACCTAGCAGGTGCAGGTAGGACGAGAGAGGGGAAACAAACGTCTGGTTGGATTAGTGATGGGCATAATCGAATGATTTTAAGAATCGAATAATCATTCGATTCTTTGAAAAATAATCGAGTGAATCAAAAGAATCATTCGAATGATTTTGAGAAGTAGTAAAGAGTTGGTAATAATCGAATATTTACTACTTCTAAAAGTAGTTACTAGTTGCTCGTTTTGCTTTGTGCTACTATTCTCTTTAACCTGCTATCGGATATCCCAACACGCATTCCTTTGCTTTGCAGCTTATCAATATTTTCTATTACTTCATTTAGTTCCTTGTGACAGTGTCAAAGATCAAAGTACAGCCACAACAAAATACTATATAGTGAATAAGTGAACGCCTTTCTCACATAAGTAGCTCGCAATTAATATAAATACTTTTGCGTACGATTAAATTAAATAAGGAACATACGTTTCCCTTTGTGTTTAAATACGTCGAAATAATTTACCCTTTAATATTTCCTAAACATAACAAAAATATATAAGCTTACAATATTAAAATTATTTCAGTGAATAAAATAAATAATACGATCTGAATATTACGGCCGGGCAATGTTTTATTAAATACATAAAAAGTATATACTTATCTACTTAATTTTTTTAAATGTTGACTTAAATTTATTATCTCTCAAACCATTCGTGCTATATGAAATTAGTTAGTTAGGAAGGTAGAATTTTAAGGAAATTAAAAATAACAATCCACGTAGTAATGTATCAAAATAATCGAATCATTTTGTAATTTTCATTTGAATTATTTTTGGCTGTTATTCGATTGTAAACTGTACAACCACTTAAACTTTGTATTAAATTAGCCTTAAAATCATTTGA